>JAUTXW010004927.1:0-50000 GCA_030620095.1 Kuschelorhynchus macadamiae
TATATCTTCTATTAATTCATCATTTGCTATTGTAAATTCTGATCCGCAAGAAAAACAAATTGATGCAAATTTGACTTCGGATATTTCTCCTAATAATTCACCAGTTGAACAAAATTCAATTTCCTCGAAACCATCATTTATCATTAAAAAAAAAATTTAAAATTAATAAAAAAATAAAAAACAAATAGCAAACCTTAAGTGTCTGGGTTTCGCTATTCAAAATTTAACTAATTTGATCACAATTAAAAAGGAGAGAAAGTACGGTGAATTATGTTAAACAGGCCTTTGACAAATTAGTTGACTCATTTGAAGAAATGGATTCATAAAGTCAATTAATTTCTATTGCTTTTTTCAAAATTTGACTATAACTAAATAAAAATGCACAATATTAATTTTATTATTATACAAAGAACTTCAAAAATGCAATTGCTTTTTTCAAAATTTGACTATAACTAAATAGAATTGCACAATATTAATTTTATTATTATTATTATGCAGAAAACTTCAGAAATGCATAAGTGTGTAACATGTAATAAAGTCTTTACTAGAAAGGATAATTTACTGCGACATATTAAAAAACATGTTAACGGAAATTCCACAAAACTCAACAGTTGGTTGAAAAAACCAAAGCTTGTTAAAGGTAAGAACATTTTATTTTTCATGTCATATTTTGTAAAATATTTTTTCTTAATTTATATAGATTCTACAAATATTGTAAAATATTGTAAAGAATGCAAGAAAAATATAAACCAAAGTCTATGGGGTGGACATCTTCGATCTAGAACAATTCCAAAATAGGCTTGGAGGAAGGTGTTGAAATTATCAAGTCAGCATTCAGGGAACGAATAATATCTTATAGGATTTCCTCACATCAAAACTTCATAAATGTGAAAGAATATTTTCAACATTTGGAATACAAAATTGCACATCTAATAGATCAAGAACTGCAGAAACATAAATGTATCAAGCTAAATATGGAACTGTTCGGTTTCTATTTTAACCCCAGCAGCGACAGCTATGATGTCAAATCTTTTAATGCGCCGTTCCAAGTCATTTGCCAGGGATATCAGAAAAAAGAACTGTTAGAGCAAATCTGCACCATTATTGACCAGAAAGCTGACGAATTTGCAGAAAGAGATTCAGGTAAAGAATTTATTTTCGATTTTTACAACAGCAACAAAAAAAGTAATTTTTTAATTTTTACGTTGCAGGATGGGCTTTGATGAATTTGACTCATTTGGAAATTAATGTTAACAAGCACAATCCGCTGAGAGCCTCATCTTTTATCGAACTTCCTCAAGAGATCAAGAGACGTCAAGCTGTGATCAACATTAGGAATGATGACAACTTTTTCTTCGCCTGGGCAGTTGTGGCTGCTCTTCACCAACCACGCGGATTAGATTTTGAAACTTCATACTACCCACACTACTCTTATGTTTTGGATATGTCAGGTATCATCCTACCCACACTACTCTTCTGTTTTGGATATAGAATTTCCAATGTTGCTAAAGAACATTAAGATTTTTGAAGAAAAAAATAACATTTCTATTAATGTATATGGATTAGAAATTATAAATCCTAAAAGGGGTATGAAGTAATTGGTCCACTTTATTATTCATCGAATAAAAAAATCAACATGTCAATTTATTGTTAATAAGTGATGATGATGAAAAAACTTTTCATTATTGCTATATTAAAGATTTATCAAAACTAGTTTCTGCACAAATTTCTAAACATCACGGAAAAAAATATATTTGCGATGGTTGTTTACAATATTTCCCTACAGAAGAAAATTTATTACAACACAATAGCTATGATTGATCTATGATCATTTACGAATTAACCTACCTTCTAAAGAAATTAATCAAAGATAAGTTTGGAAACTATTCATATGATAATATTTTGAAATTTGTAAATTATCATAAACAAATGAAAGTTCCTTTCGTGGTGTATGCAGATTTTGAATGCATTTTAAAGCCTTTAAATAATGACAATGTTGATAAAAATCCTAATACTTCATACACCTTAAAACAATATGAACATATTCCACATTCATTTGCCTATTACATTAAATGTTCCTTCGACGATAATTATTCTAAATTTGAAAAATATAGAGGTCAAAATTGTGATACATTATTTCTAAATTCTTTAGGAAGGAGATGTGTATAACATATACAATAAATATTTAAAGGCTCCTAAAAAAATGATCCCTTTGAACGAACTGGACAAAATTTATCATAACTATGAAAAAGTTTGTCATATTTGTAATAAACCTCTTTTAAATGACAGGGTTGCAGATCATTGTCATATAACCGGTCTTTATAGAGGTCCAGCTCATTCACTCTGCAACATAAATTACAGAATACCTAACTTTATTCCAGTTATATTGCATAATTTGCGTAATTATGATTCTCATCTATTTCTTAAAAAAATTATGCTTAAACAAAGAACAACTAACAGTTATCGCACAAAACAAGGAAAAATATATTTCATTTGAAAAGCTTATTCATGTGGATAACTATTTTGATAAAAAGACACAAAAGGCTAAGAAAAAAAAATATATCATTAAGGTTTATTGATTCATTTCAATTTCTATCCCATTCTTTATCAAAACTCTCTGAAAGCTTAAAAGATGAACAATGTAAGGAAATAAAAAAAATTTTCAATGATGAAGAAAGATTTAAACTTATTCGGCAAAAAGGTGTATTTCCTTACAGTTATATTGATGATTATTTAAAATTAGAAGAAACAACTTTACCTCAGAAAGACCAATTTTATAATACTTTAACGGATGAGCACATCAGTGATGCAGAATACCAAAGAGCTGTAAAGGTTTGGCAATTGTTTAAATGTGAATCTCTTGGTCAATACTCCGACGTTTACTTACTCTCTGATACTTTACTTTTGGCAGATATTTTTTTGAAAATTTTAGAAGCACTTGTTTATCCACATATAAGCTCGATCCAGCTCATTTTTACACTTTTCCAGGTTTATCCTGGGAGGCGTGTTTGCGTTATACTGGAATAGAGTTAGAATTGTTAACTGATCCAGATATGATACACTTTTTCAAAAAAAGCGTTCGCGGTGGTGTGAGCTCTTGCATTTGTAGAAAATCTGAAGCTAATAACCCATTTCTTTTAAATTTTGATCCTTTAAAGCCAACTAAATACATAATTTATTATGATGCAACAAATTTGTATGGTTATGCAATGTCACAGCACATTCCAACGGGAGATTTTGTTTGGTTAACAGATAAAGAAATCAATGATTTAAATATTATGAATATTTCTAAAAAATCTAATAAGGGATATGTTTTAGAAGTTGATTTAGAATATCCTACAAGTCTACATTCCTATCATAACGATTTTCCGTTTTGTCCAGAAAACTTTAAACCGCCAAATTCTAAATGCATAAAATTAATACCCAATTTAAATGATAAATCAAAATATGTTATTCACTATCAATTATTAAAACAATGTTTGGAACATGGACTCAAGTTAACTAAAGTTCATAGAGTTTTACAGTTTTCTCAATCTGATTGGTTGAAAAAATATATAGACTTGAATTCAAGATTAAGAAATGATTCAAAGAATGAATTTGATCGTAATACTTACAAGTTGGCAAATAATAGTATTTATGGCAAGACTATGGAAAATGTTGATAGGAGAATTGACGTAAGACTTGTTACAGAGTGGGAAAAAAATAGAAGAAAAGATGGTGCTGAGAATTTAATTGCAAAACCATATTTCAAGGACTTAACAATATTTTCTGAAAACTTGGTAGCTATTCAAATGCAAAAGATTCAAGTTACTTACAATAAACCAATATATGTAGGCTTCTCAATATTAGATATATCTAAAACTGTCATGTATGATTTCTTTTATAATTTTTTAAAACCTCTTTATCAGGAAAATATTTCACTTTTATACACCGATACCGATTCGTTCATTTTAGAAGTCACAACTCCAAATATTTATTCTGACATGATAAAAAATATTCACAAATTTGACACATCTAATTATGAATTTAATAATATTCATGAAATGCCTATTACAAAGTCAGTTATAGGAAAATTCAAAGATGAATATGCTGGTGAACCCATTACTGCTTTCTTTGGTACTGGAGCAAAAGCATATTGTATTAAAACGGAAAACAGTTTAACAAAAAAAGCAAAAGGTGTTAAAAAAAGTGCAATTAAAAAGCAGTTGGATTTTATTCATTATAAAGATGTTGTTGAAAATCATTCTAAAACCTTTTGTTCAATGTATGTTTTTCGATCTAGACAACATACAATTTTTACAGAGTTAATTAATAAATTGGCTTTGAGTTCCGAAGATGATAAGCGGTATAAAATTCCCTATAGTTTTAATACATTAGCTTGGGGACACCAAGATATTGCTTTGTATCAATGGAATGCAGAACATGAAGATTTAGATATATTTATGTAGATATTATAAGGTATTTAAATTTGTTGTTTTTGAAACCAAAGTTAGTCTTCATAAGTCTTTCACAAAATGTGCATAGAAACTTTTGACAAAGAAATTGATAACAGTTATTTTAAAACATATGAAAAACGACTTTCCACTTTTAAAAAATGGAAAGGAAAATTGAGACCAGAAGTGTTAGCTGGAGCTGGCTTTTACTATACTTCAATCAATGATATTTGTAAATGTTTTTATTGTGGTATTGAAATTTTTGATTGGTTAAGTTATGATGATCCTATTGTGGAGCATAAGAAATTTGCTAGGAATTGTGATTTAAATAACTGTTTATGGAAAAATAGGAATCGAATAATTGTAACCATTCAAAATAAGTCTTCAAGCTACACATTTTATATAGTATTATTAATATCCTTATTTATGAACTTTTACATATATTTAAATTAAGTATTTTATTGTTATTTTTTTACAACTGCTTTTGCTTTCGTGGTGAAAGTATCTGCTTAATGTTAATAAATTTGGAATATAATTATTAATTTGTTTTAATGACTATCAGTAGATCTCAATTTATTCTTCTTTATTTTATTTTCCAAAATGTTTTTTATGTTCATCATCCCCCTGGCGTAACACAGTGTGAAATATGTTTTTCTAATAAAACAGACGTCACTCTAAGTAAATATTGTAAATTTATGAAAATTGGATTAATTAACAATAGTACAATGCAAGTAAATTTTTAAAATTTTGTATCATTATCCAAATCGATCTATTTTTGATACAAATTGGATAGAAAGGTTAGAGTTTAAAAATAATCAGTTACAAATTTTAACCCCCAACTGTACCAATTATTATGACGGATTCAAAAATTATTACTTTTCCATCATTAGTGTTACATTAAACTTTGCATTATTTTTATACATTACCATTTTAATTATTTATCTTTATTACAAATTTCAAACTGGAAATCTATTTTTTCATTAATCCATTTTAATCAAAACTTTAAAGAAAGTGGGGATGAGAATATTTAAGTACAAGAATAACACAATATGTTTCAGTCTCGTTTAGTCATTATGAACAACGCCGTGGTTCATAACCTTTGGAAACGCTTCTTAATTCAAAAATTTATTTTTTAAATAATTCTTTGTCAAAATTTGTTCTTGTTGGCATTAGTTTAAATGATTTTTCTCCAAAAATTGTAATTGGTGGAAAAACTGGATTTTCAATCGCACTAACCGAAGAAAATTGGAAAGACATTTGTGTTCATCAAGGAATTATTGTAAACAATTTCTACTTTCCTCAAGTTGATCAAACCAGTGTGAATATAAACAACATTCATCTGCAGGTTCAGAAAATAAATGATACCCCTGTTCTACAAATTACAAAAGGCCCACACTTCATATACTTAGGACAAGAGTCTTTGGACAATTTGTGGCGATTAAAGGAAATTATTGATTATAGATTATCTATACTTAAAAGGCAAGAATTCAATACATATTTCAAAATATTTCAAAATAATATTTCATCTGATTGTGGCGACTTGTGTACGCATGTTTATAATATAATAAGTCCAACAGAAAATCCTAACAGTGAAAATGTTTCAACTATGATGGAATTACTTGCTTTATATCCTGAACAAATGGAAAACAAATTGAAGCAAAATGGAACAAAACGAAAATATTACGAAGAAAACAATGAAAATGGATCAAAAAGAAAATATTACGAAGAAAACAATATCTTTTCTGGAAGAGAACAATAAGGTGCATGTGTTAGTGAAGTGGAGCTTTGCTTACAGACAAGCCCGTAGGAGTAACTTTCAGATGTGGTACTTAGATAGACTCCGTTTTGAAAAAGAATAAATGATTGTAAACTTATTCTAGATTCGATATTATCTGAGGAACATAGAAATAAAATATATTTGACACGTTTTAATAAAAATTGTATTTGATGTTTTACTTAATAAAATTTTAGTTTAGTAAATGTGAATTTTATTTGAAATTAATTAGCACATTAAGACTTTGTAATTTGTATCAGCTAAAGCATAAAGTGAGGAACAGAAATAAAACAAATTTAACTAAAATTTAATTTCAATTTAATTAAACAATATTTTTTTTATCAATCCATGTATTATATTTTTTATCAAGTCCTAACCATTTCACATAAACTTTGTTTCCTTTCCTTCTCAAAATCTTCTCAATAAGATACACATCGGTATGCTTTACTTTTAGTAATTCTTGCTCATAAAAACCACCCAGAATGTCCTGATTATCTTCGTCTTGAATTAAATATGTCCAAGGGTTTGTCATCTTAACTTCTTTAATGTGGAATATCTCATTTGACCAATTTGGTGTGTAACCTTTTGAAAATGCCTCTCGATGCTTGCTTATTCGTACGTGATCACCCACTTTAAACTTTGGAGATTTTATATCTAACGTTTTAGCATGAGTAAATGCAGATTTCAAGATTCTATTTTCATTTGTTTTATTTACTTGTTTTGGCTTCATTCCTATTGAAGAATGTTTTGTATTGTTATAATCTTTTACAATATCCGCTAATATATTAAACCATTTGTAATTTCCTTGAATGCTAAATATTTTCCACATATTATTCTTTAAAGTCCTGTTCACTCTTTCTACTATACTCGCTTTCAAATTGGAAAACGTGCTATAATGGTTAATTCGAAATTGTTGCATCAAATTTTGAAAATTTACATTGAAAAACTCTCTTCCTCTATCCGTTTGCAAGTTTTTTGGTGGAGTTTTTGCACTGATTAATATTTTTTTCATTGCCGCTGTTACGTCTTTTCCAGATTTAGATTTTAACGGTTCGGCCCAAACATACTTAGAAAATACATTTATGGTAATCAAGATATATTTAAATCCCTTATTAAATTTGGCATAGGGTAACATTTCAACCAAATCAGCTTGAAAAAGATCATTTAACCCTTTCACTACCACCCTTCTGCGTTTGTAGTTTTTTCTAGCAGGTTTATGTAATTCATTAACGACTTGCTGTTTAACGGTTGTCATGACAACAAACTTGTTTATTCAATTTTAAGGAAGTTCACTTTCTATGTTTTGTAATAATTCGAAATATAACTTTTATATGTTTTTTCCCATTCATTCAATTTATCAATTTGTATTGTATAACTTTTTTCATTTAAAATTTTACTAATTTTAGTAATCTCCTTTTCTAACGCATTAAAGGATTTTTTTATCTCTCCAGTTAAGAAAGTAGTTGATCTACTATCACTATTTTTTAATTCCTCCTCTGTTTTATTTAATTCTTGTTCTAATTTCTTAATTACACTGGACATTATATTTTCCAAGGAAATATATTGTTGATTTTCTTCAAAGTGAGTTGGTCAATTGTTCTACTGTTAAGAATGCTATTTTGATTTCTTTTTTTTCATCATCTAACCTTTTTATAAAAGTTCTTAATTGTTTAATTTTTTCCTTGTGTTTTTCAATTATTACTTCTCTTATATTTGTTTCCATTATTTTATTAATTTTGTTGATATCATCACTTAATTTTTTGTCTTCCTTTTTAACATGTTCATTTAAAAATTGCAAATCTTTACTTATTTGATTTAGCGTTAGCAACTGTTTATTAACGTTTTCAATTGAGGTATAGCATCCTTTAATCTGGTTCTCATACTTTAAAAAATTTTCATCAAAAACCTTAAGCTTTTTAGCAAAGATTTCATTATTTGTTTCATTTTCACCTAATCTCCTTTTTAAATTATTAATGTCACTTATTCTCTCTTGATTTTGTTTTGAAATATGGCGTCCAAATTTATCAACTGTCATGTTGAGCTTTCATTAAACAATAAATATGATTATATTTGATAGCTGTTATTTATAGTATTACTTTATCTTCTCTTAATTCTTCAATAATAGAGATAATCTCGTTACTATGAGCATTATTTCCCGCATCACTTGATGAAATTAATAAACGTAGCCTATCAACAATTTCGTTAACATTATTCCAGTATACATAGTCTGTATTTGATCTGTTTGTTTTCAAAATTAATCCCTTTCCTGTAGATTTGGCTCTAGTTGTTCTAAACGGAGGTTTTGGTTTGTTAAATGCTGTAACTAATCTTGGCAAGGTTTTTGTCTTTGTAATCCCCTTTCTTTGTAAATATGGTCCTATTATTGTAACATATTTGTGTGATGTATTTCCTTGAACTTGTTCATTTGAATCAAAATTCCTACGATATACATTTGTTTTAGCTAGAATGTTCATGTAATTATCTAAATCTTCCTTCTTATAACCTTTCGGTTCTTTTTTGAAAAGCAATTCGTATAAACCTGGCGTGCCTGTGTACGTTATTCCTCCCACTTTAATGTCTTTTCCAATAATTTCTACCGGTATCTGTGTTAAACCAAAAGAAAACTTATCCGTTTCGAGGTCATGAACTATTCCATAATAATGGTCAAATTTATGTTGTGTATCTTTCACACCCTCATCAATATATGATCTGGGTAATTCATGAAAATCTGCTAAGTAATCTTTATATGATGGTGTACCAACATAGGTTTGAATTGTTTTTCTAGTTTGTTCCAATATGTCTGACAAGTTTAAATTTGTTGTTGTGTCACTAGAAGGATCTGAAGTTTCTGCTATAACAGTTGATGACAATGGTTGTACTACAGGAGAGGAAGAAGTGATACTACTGTCATTTAAAAATGTTGGTAGTTCTGTAGGGAGTGACGGAGTTTTTCCTGTTTTCTGAATATTTTTCGTCGGAGTTGATGTTTTATAAAGCTTTGTAGGTGTTTTGAAATCTTCATACTTTGAAACTCTTTCTTCTTTTAAATCGAATGGTTCGGATTTACCAATACTTGAAATTAGCTGTTTAAGTGGTTGTGTTATTGGTCTATAAGTTTGTTCTAATTCGGACTGAGCAGAAGAAGTAGCTAATTTCAAGCTTTGATATTTCTGCTTCACGGCTTGTCTGGATCTTATTAATTCTCGAGCTAAACGTTTATCCATGCTGTACAAGTTTTAAATGAAATAAAACTGCAAATTTTTTACTTTTATAAATATATAAAGGAATCGAATTTACTCCTATATCTGCCGTGATTTACTTCACAATCTTTGTCAATTACAAGAAAGCCATATGGATCCATCCAACAGTTAGCACAAATATTTTTAAACTGATCAAATGTCATATCTAATATACAGTGGTCATTATATATATGTTTTAAACTCAAACAGTCCTGTTTAAATAAAATTAATAAGTTTGCATTTTCTCGAATTAGACGTTTAAGGATTGAGGAATATCCTTGAAAAATAAAAAAACAATCGGTGTTTCTATGCCTTCCATGCGTGAAATAGTCCCTAATAATAGATTGATTATGACAAGGAATATCATCAAAAATGATAACGGAATTTGGCTTTATCTCATGAGGTGAAATAATGTTCTCATCGCTATCATATTCAAAGTATCCAATTTCTTTCATAGGTTTTAACAACTTTCTTAAATATTCATATTTTGGTTGATCTAATGACTTTGAATAAACATAGACATTTTCAAACCTAATTCCATTTGGATGCTCGAGCAGTGTAAGCATAACGTTGGTTTTACCGCTACCACTGCAACCAACTATAAGCCCTCTTTTTGAACCACCGCAAAATAAGTCACCATGCTTTCTCAACTGTTTACTTAAAATTTTTTCATCATGATTATTTACTGGTAATGAGAATTTTTGTTTTTCAATCCTCATTCTTAATCACACTAGTAAATATTTTTAGCTGTAAAAGTATTTATACCAGAAAAATGTCAATGTGCTTTTAGTATAAAAAGAACTTCAATGACTGTGGGTCGCCATAAGTTGAAAAAAACTATTAAAACACGTAATAGAAAAGGCTCTGGTTTAGTAAATAAATTAATTAGCAAACTACCTTTCGAAGTTCATATACCAGGATATAATTATTGTGGTCCCGGCACCAACTTGGAAAAAAGATTAACTAGAGGTGACGTTGGTATAAATCCATTGGATTCCGCTTGCAAAGAACATGATATATCTTACTCTCAGACTGAAGATTTATCAAAAAGACACATATCTGACCAAATATTAGAAAAAAAAGCCTGGGATAGGGTAAAAGCTAAAGATTCTTCTATTGGTGAAAAAATTGCAGCTTTAAGTGTTGCAGGAATAATGAAGGGTAAAAGAAAGTTCGGTTTGGGATTAAAAAATACAAAAGGGGGTAAACTTAAATTGAGAAAAAAACGTATCATTCGAACGCCCAAAAAAATTGGAGGATTTCTACCTCTTTTGTTTCCCATTCTTGGCGCCCTGGGTGCACTAGGTGGAGGCGCGGCAGGAATTGCTAAGGCAGTAAATGATGCTAAAGCAGCTAAACAGCAACTAGAAGAAATACATAGACATAATATTGCAATGGAAAATGCTTCTAAAGAAGGGAAAGGATTATATATTAGACCATATAAAGGAAAGGGACTATTTATTAGACCTTATAAAGGAGGATCCGTCAAAATGAAAGCAATCAGACAAAAAAAAAACTCAAAATAAGTTTTCCAAAAAGAGCACTTACGAACAATGATATTATTAAATATGTAAAGCTGTTAAAAATAACTGGCTTTAGAGGTGTTTTTATGCTCGATGAACTTCCAAAAAAAATTAATCTGAAAGAATGTGGTATTGTAAATTTGGATAAAAAACAAAATAAAGGATCTCATTGGACTGCTTATATTAAAAATAACAAAAATGTAATATATTTTGATAGTTATGGAAATTTAAAACCACCTTTTGAACTTCTCAAATATTTTAATTCGAATGGCAAAGTGGATGTATTTTATACTTATGAAAATAAACAAAAATTTAATTCATATAACTGTGGTCAACTATCCCTAAAATTTTTGCAAAAAAATATATAAACTCATTATTTATTGTAATATCTCATTCATAAATAAACTGCAATGTCTACCACAATTGCCATATCAGGAAACAGTTCTGTTTTGTCTGCTGATTTTAATCCGCCCATATATTTAGAGGATGAAAAACAATATTACCTGGGTTTAGCTGATTTTGAAACGTTTATGACTATCCCCAATATAAAAGAAGGATATAATAAATTTTATATAGATAAAAAAGTAATTGTTATTCCCGACGGAACTTATGACATTACAGATATAGAAACATACATAAGAGAAAGTATAGAAGATTTATTTCCGAATGAAAAAATTTTTTTTCTTTTAAAAGCAAATGTTAATACTCTAAAAACTTTTTTAATGTGTAGTAGAATAATTGATTTTACCAAGGAAGATTCGATAGGAAAAATGTTGGGTTTTAATAGCAGGATACTAGAAGCTATGAAAGAGGAAGAATCAGATAATGTTGCAAAAATAACTAAGGTGAATGCTATTTGTATTGACTGTAATATTTGTGTCGGTTCTTACAATAATGGTAAACCTGTTCATATTATTCACCAGTTTTATCCAACTGTAGCTCCAGGGTATAAAATAGTTGAATCTCCTTTGCCCATTTTGTATTTTCCAGTTAGCGTCAAAGCAATTAACAATATAACAGTTAAAATAGTTGATCAAGACGGAGAACTTATCAGTTTTAGAGGAGAAACTATAACAGTAAGGTTACATTTACAAACAAGTGAAATATAAAATGGTAGTTAGATATAATAGAGCCCTTGGGATGAGACTTGCCCCTACTACTATCAACAAAGTAAAAACTTATAAAAAGAAAAAGCCTAAACAACAGTTCAGTATCAAATCCAACACCAACAAGTTAAGACGAGATAATCGTAAATTTCTCACATCCTTGGGTTTCACTGTTTTAAAATAATGAACATATTAAACGTAAACGAAAAGCTTTATGTAGACAATTCCATCGTCAGTTCTGAGCTTCACACATATCAACCATATATTTCTTCAAAATTCGATTACAATGATGAAATAAGGATCCCAATTCAAGAACTCGATGCTTACACTCTACCATCAGATAGTTTACTTTATATCGAAGGAAAATTAACTAATACAGAAGGTAAATATAAGAAAGAATTGCTATTTATTAACAATGGTATAGCCTTTTTGTTCAGAGAAATCCGCTATGAACTAAACGGAATTACTATAGATTCAATAAGAAATGTTGGATTAGCATCAACCTTAAAAAGCTACCTTTCTCACAATACCAACGAAAGTTTAAAACTGGAAAATGCAGGTTGGTTTCCACATCGGAAAGAAGGTGATACAATTTTAGTTGATAATGATGGAAAATTCTCCGTATCCATACCACTAAAAATGCTTTTAGGATTTTTTGAAGATTACAGAAAAATTATTATGAATATGAAACAGGAATTGGTTCTTATTAGATCAACTGATGATTTAGATGGTGTTATTTTCAAAGAAGATCCGGCACACCTTGTTACTGCTCCTGACACTCCATTGGTTACTTTCGATAAAATTTATTGGAAAGTTCCTCACATTCTAGTTGATATGCCACAACAACTTGCTCTATCAAAAATATTAGAATCAAATAAAGATATATTGATAGGATTCAGGAGTTGGGAACTTGTTGAATATTCTTCTCTAACCGAAACAACCCGTCACACATGGCCGGTAAAAACAACTAGTAAACTAGAAGCTCCTCGTCATGTTGTGATTGGCTTTCAAGAAAACAGAAAAGGGAAAATTGTTAAAGATATGAGTAAATTTGACAATATTACCTTGTCAAATATTAGAGTATATTTAAATTCTGAAAGATATCCTTATCACGATTTGTACTTAAATTTCGAAGAAAACAAATTTTCTGCTTTATACGAAATGTTTGCCAACTTTAGACAGTCTTATTATGGTGTTCCAAATGAACCCATTTTTAATCCTGAACAATTCAAAAACATTAGTCCTATTACACATATTGATTGCTCCCATCAAAAAGAAACAATTCAAACGGGATCCGTAGTAATGAGAATTGAATTTGAGACACACAATGCAATTAAAAAAGATACTTCTGCTTATTGTCTTATTTTACATGACAAATTATTTAGCTACAACCCTCTTACTAAAATTGTGAAACAATTATAAACTTTATCCCCACTATTTTCATATTTCGATTTAATTTAAAGAAATTTTCAAAAGCTTTTAGTTTTAATCATGACATCAAAACTACAACTACAAATTGAAAAATTTATTTTTAAAATTAATCAACTGAAAGAAGAAATTGCAAATTATTCAAGTAAAAAAAGTCTCATTAAAAAATTTGCTGCTTTGAAAATATGAGATTGGTTATAGATATTCAAGGATTCAAAGATGAAAAAAATAAATTTATACCGAAAGAGCTTGCAGCTTTTGATGGTTATGAAATGACTCATTACATTTTTAAAAAGCCTTTTCCAATGGAGTTTCTTTCACCTGATTGTCACAAGCAGGCGGTATGGTTAACGAAAAATTATCATTGTATACATTGGAATAATGGATTTACTCCATTACATCATTTCCCAAAAATAATTGAAACACTTACGAAGAAAGCAGATTTTGTTTTTGTAAAAGGAAGCGAAAAAAAGGATTTTATACAGAAATATTCTAAAAAGCATGTGATTGAAATAGATGAACAACCAGCTCTAAAGCTAATAGAACCAAAATGCTTCTATCATTCAAAATCACCTTGTATGTGTGCTTTGACAAATGTGTTATTTTTATATGACAATTGTTTTATGAATGAATAAAAATATAAAAAAAAAACTTAATTACCTTTTTATTTTGCATTAACCAACCATGATTGAATACAATTAATATGATACCTTAAATCTAATTTTCTAAATTCATTTAAAAGTTCATACTCATTTTTATATTTTAAATAATCATTACAAAATTTAGCGGCTAATTTACATTGTTTCATTCGATCTATATTATTAACATATGCTGACAAATCTTGTGCTTCTGCGTCTTCTTCGCCTACAATTGATAAATATTGGAAGTATGCTGCAGATATAATAAACTCTTCATACATTTCAGTAACCATTTGCTCCATTGTAAATATTATTAAATTTATTCTTCCTTTTCAATTTCTTGAAGAATAGTATCCTCGTCAATAAATTGCTTCAAGTCTTTTAAATAGTAACCAAAGCCAATATCTTTTAGATCTTGAATAAGTTGAAAAAAATTTAATGTTTCAATGTATTTGTTGCAACAGAGGGCAGCCTTTACGAATTCCTCAGATTGATTACAATAAAAGTCTATCCACTCCGGACCACTTGCCATACAATATGAGAAATAGGTTTTTGAAAGATTACTAAATTTCTCCTCTAATAATTTAACTGCAATCAGCAACTCAGCCATTTCATTTATTTAACATAATATTTTAAATATGTAGGGGGACGTCTCTTGCGAATAGGATTAACTTTCTTTGATAATACCTGTTTTTTATCTTCGTATAATTGAAACCTCTTTTGGGTTGCAATAATAGCAGGTATAAATTGGCAATCTTCTCCTATAAATTCTATTAGGTGGCTTAATTCTCCTACAAAGTATGATTTCCCAAATGTATTGAAAAACGTAGTAAGGCTTATAATTCCTTCTAAATAATCATCACAACAGTCAATTGCTTCCAAATAATCTCGTTTCAGTGGATAAAACAGCTTGGTGTATTCATCTTTCGAAATCACTTCAAAGAAATTGAGATATTTAACTTTTAACTGTCTGATAGTTGTAGTTAATTTTTCGCGATTACACATAATTCACTTATTACTTGACACATTTTTTCTTTTTGTTTTATACAAAATTGGTGGAAAAATTCAAAAATAACTTTTTACGCAACTCGAGCACAGCTTAGTAAATGTGTCTCGGCATACTAAAATGATCATGATGCACCTATTTATAAGACTTAAGAATGCAAAATCAAATGTGGGAGAACAAAGAGAAAAAATTAAAAAATATGATGCGAATGAGAATAAAAGGGGAGGAAGTTAAGAATGAGGGACATGAGAGAGAGGAAGAGGAGGAGGAGGAGGCGCTCCCCTATTATAACTACTCATTATATTGTCACACAATTTTACAAAACGTGATTTCATAATATTTTTTATTGGAAAGGACAATGCCCTCAGAGGAAAAGTATTGCAGACCGAATATTTGAAAATGCTGTTAGATCACTGTACCAAAATTAATTTAATAGTAATAGGTCCAACATTTCACACTTACCGGCCCATATTAAATGATATAATTCAGAAGCAGAATCTCAATCTTAAAAATCTACTTGTCTCAGAACAAAATATTCTCTTTTATTGCAGCAATAGCGACGAGTCATTATGGTATAATTGATTACAGAACAAAGGAACAATTAATGAAGTACATATGGCTCAATTATATGCTCCCGACGGATTGTGTCCAGGACACAATCGAAAGTCAAGATTTAAATGATCATGAAAAGAATTTTCAAAAAATGCAATGACCAAAGAAATAAAAAACTGTAATTAATTCCAATACCAACAACAAGGAAAATAAAATTGTAAGTGCAATGAGATTTCTCTAAATGTTTTGTCCTGTGATTGCGAAATAATCTTGCTGACTGAGACATGGCTTAATAGTGATATCTCCAGCATCGAAGTAATTAATGATGGATATGTAATTTTTCGAAGAGACTGGAAATATGAAGAACTAGAATGTCATCGCGGTGGTGGCGTGTTGATCGCGGTTACTAGCTCATTTCAGGCATCCATCATTGATACCCCTACCCATCTTCATTACGAAGATGTTTGGCTTTTTATGAGAGTGGGCCAGATAAATATGGTGCTTGGATGTGTTTATTTTCCACCAAATTCTAAACAAGAACATTATCAATATTTCTGTAACACTTGTGAATCTCTAAGAAACAGGTTTGAAAACTACAAGTTCTTCATTTTTGGAGACTTCAACCTACCATTGGTGGAATGGATCTACGAAGACAATACTTTAGTTCCAAAATCTTTGCCATCTATATCTTCAGAAACTCTTACCACCACAATGAGTTTTCTTGAGCTACAGCAAATGAATTGCGTACACAATCATATAGGTAGAATTCTGGATTTGTTATTTTCAGATGATTCCGTCAATGTGCTCATTTCTCCTTCAAATTTTCCCCTTGTAAATGCTAACCCGTATCATCCTGCGATCAAAGTATAAACTTCAGTATGTCACTCCAATAAAAAACAACAATCAAGTAAGTATGTACGAGTTTCATCGGACTGATTTCTGCAAATTGAATCTCTTTTATGAACAATCTGATTGGTCATTTTTATCATCAGAATCTGACATTAACAAAGTGATTCAACCCTTCTATGAGATATTATTTGAGGGTATTGATGAATATGTTCCCAAAAGGGTTGTCTCTGTTTGTAAATATCCAAAATTGTTTGACCTTCCCTTAAGAAAACTCATTGGGCAAAAGAATCGTCTTTACAAAAAATACAAAAGACTGAACAGCAAGTTAATTATTTAGCCTATTCTAATTTACGACGAGAGGTTAAACTTCGAACCGATATCAATCAATCAATCAATATTTATTTGTGATGGATATACATAGTATTTTCACAAGTCAAATTTTCTAGGAGAAAAGAAATAAATGTCACAATAATTATTATAAATACATTACAGGTCACTGATAAAAAATACAAATATAACTAACAAGTAATTCTAACTATATACAAGGACCAAACAATTTACATTCATAAGTAGTGTATAATAAAATTACAAACTATGATAGATAAAATTTAACGAATATATACTTGCTCTAAATAGTTTTTCATTACTATTTTAAATTTAGGAAAGGAAAGAGATCTGGTCCTATCTGGAAGTGCATTAAAACACTTTATTCCAAAATGGTTCTGTCCGTCCCTGGCCCTTGCCGTTCGAGAATGCCTGACAACAAGATCATTCTTGCCCCTTGTACCATATGAATGGTAGTCGCTGTTGGTCTGGTACTGTGTTATATTGTTTTTCACATGAATTAAACATGACAAGATATATACACATGGAACAGTCAGAATCCTCAGAGAAACAAAGAGATCCCTACAACAGTCTCGAAAACCCCTCCCTGCCATGACTCTCACACACCTCCTCTGTATGGCAAAGATTCTGGACATATGTGCAGAGTGGCCCCAGCACAACATGGCATATGATATGTATGAGTGGAAGTAAGCAAAATAAGCTGTCCTCAGGACAGGGTCAGAGACGCTGTTTCTCAGGCTATGCATAACAAACACAATTCTATTAAGCTTACCTGCCAGCCGAGCACAATGCCCCTCCCAAGTGAGCCCAGCGTCAATGTGGATCCCCAGGTATTTCACCGGCTTATCGATTGACTGCATTGACCTTAAAGAGAATCGCAAGATCTGTGTTTTCTCCTGATTCAGGGTGAGTCTATTGCTAGTAAACCACTCCCTCACACAGGTCCCCGACTCCATTGCCGCTGTCGCCAGTTCGGCCTCTGTATCAGCCATTTCAAGCGCAGCAGTGTCATCAGCAAACATTACCAGCTTACCGGATGAAAGACAAGTCGTGATATCATTAACATATATTAAGAATAATGTAGGTCCCAGTACAGAGCTCTGATATGTGTTGCCTTTCATATATCACACAAACCGAACTACTTATCCCTAAACACATCAAATACTTTTGGTCATTTGTTCAAAATTTAAGAAGAGACTCTAGTTTGCCCAACATAATGAGCTATGAAGGTGAAGAAATCAGTGGTTCAAACAACATTGCTAATGCTTTTGCTGCTCACTTTCAGTCGTGCTACTCCAACCACCAAAACATAGATCTTGGTGGGATGGAGCCCATAAGTTCTTCAGGTATGTCACTGTTTTCACATCATTTTACAGAAGCAGAGATCTGTAACAAAATAAAGACCCTCGATTTATCTAAAAGGGCTGGTCCAGATGGTGTCCCTACTTTTGTAGAGATGTAATCAATCATTGTCCAAGCCACTTTGTAAAATTTTTCAAAAGTCCTTTGATCTTGGTTCCTTTTCGGAGATTTGGAGGTTTTCTACCCTGATTCCAATATTCAAATCCGGTAATAGATGCGACGTAAAAAACTACAGTGGTATTTCTTTACTTTCCCACATACCAAAGTTGTTCGAGGCTATTGTCACCGATGAAATTTTTGAATCGTTGAAACATATATTTCAGGGGAGCAACATGGTTTTTATCGTGGTCGCTCAACGACTACGAATCTGGCGGTATTTCAAAATTACCTAATAACATCAGTTGAAGCCGGCCAACAAATTGATGTCGTTTACACTGACATATCCAAGGCGTTTGACAGTGTCTGTCATGGGCTTCTTCTAGCAAAATTGCAACAGATTGGCCTTTCTGGAAGATTGAGTGGATTAAGTCGTACTTGTTTAATCGACGTCAACAGGTCAACGTGCACATCAACATCAGGGGTCCCACAGGGCTTGCATATCGGCCCAATTCTCTTTTTACTCTTTATAAATGACGTTGTATCTTGTTTTAAAGTGTCAAAATGCTTTTTATATGCGGATGACTTAAAATTATTTTCTCATGTTTCCCATGACTCCAATCAACTGCAGTCTGACATTGAGAAACTTGACAAATGGTGTAATACCAATTACCTGCATCTTAACATTACTAAATGTAAAGTTCTCCGATTTTTTAAATGTAATAATCCCATTCTTTCCATGTACTATATAAACAACTTAAGTCTCGAAGTTGTTACATCTTTTAACGATTTGGGTGTCATTTTCAATGAAAGCCTCACATTTAATCTGCACATTGATAACGTAGTGCTTAAGGGTTTTAGACTGCTAGGTTTTATTAATAGACACACTAAGCATGTCACTGATACTAAAGCGATTACTAGTCTAACTCTTTAGTACGGAGTATCTTAGAATATTGCTCTACTATATGGAGCCCTTCGTATCAGTGTCACATCGACAGGATTGAAAAAGTTCAGAATAAATTTGCAAAGTATCTTTTGTTCAAGTTTAATTTTCCATATTAAGATCTGTCTTATAATACAAGAATTCTTCTCTGCGGCCTACAGAACCTTGAGTTTCGGCGAAGAAAGGCACTTCTGCTTTTTTTGTACAAATTAGTGAATGGAGGGATTGACTGTGAAATACTTCTACAGTCAGTCTCCTTTTTGGTTCCTATCAGAAGAACGAGACAATCACAGCTGTTTTTTGAAAGGTATCATCATACTAATTATGGGTTTAATGCATTTGTTGACCGACTAGTATATAATTATACACCATTTTAACCATAGAGGTTTGATTGAATTTAACTCCTTGCCACAGATAATTAAAATTGGATTTATTTAAAAAACTGTTAAAAAGACATCTAATGGGAGAGTGATACATACTATATTCTAATAAATAATTGTACATAAAGTGATTTGTAAAAATTTTATTTTATTGATATATTTGAGTGTTTGTTTTGGTTAAGTTAAGTTTTATTATACTTTTTATGTATTAGCTAAATGCTAAATAAAGGAATTATTATTATAATCGTCACTTTTCGGCATATGACATGTTCAGCCTTACTCAATACAATTAAAAACGCAGTTGAATGGATTGATTATGTGATTGTCCTCCTTGTTTTTATATGTTTTGTCTGATACTTGTGTCACCATTCTTTGTTTTGTCTGTTTTTATTATTTGACAATATATATATTTTTAGTCTTATTTTACTCTTAGTATTATATTTTTTTTATTCTGCTAATTCGTACCATTTGGAATGTTTAGCATTCCGAAAATATAGCATTTGAATGTCCAAGGGTTTTTAGATTCTAAAGATGAAGTTGAGCATTTTTTATATCAAGAAAAACCTATTATCGCATGCCTTTCAGAAACCCATATAACAGACAAAATTTGCAGTGAAGAACTTTATATTAAAGACTATACAATGTACAGATGTAATTCTTGTTCAAAGTACATGGTGGACTTTTGATATATGTTTTTGCAAATTTGAGATTTTAAATGTCATGTATTCAATTCCTTATGAATACTGGTGTTTGAGGGTTCATATCAGAATATCCAAAAAATATTTATATTACAGATCACCCAGTGGAAACATACTTGATTTTCTACAAATTTTTCAATAAAAATGTGAGTTCAAACTAATTAAAATTATAAATTTGTGTGAAGTTAGACAAATGATTCAAGATTATACAAGAATTATTGACAAATCCAAAACCATATATAATCGATTTAGTTATATCTAATGATTTTTAATTTAAATTCATTAGTATGTTGATTATCAATTATTAAATAGAAAACTTATTTCATGCTTTTGGGACTACCAGACCACAAATAATGAAATATTTGAAAATAATATAAGAACATGTGTGGAAAAATTTGAAGAAGAAAACATTGTAAATGTAAGAAAAGCTCCAATGCCTTGGTCCAGTACAAATAATTTAGATGCCTGAAAAATTAGAGTTTCGAATTATCGAGCACTGATTGGGAAGAATACAAGAAAGCAAGGAAAGGAAGTTAGCACATTAAGAAAAGCGAAATATATTTGTTATAAAAACAAAATTGACAATAAAAAGGTTAATAACAAGCAGATGTGGAAAACTTTGAAATCTTTGGTTAGTCCAGAAACCAAAAAACCTGAAATTATATTTGATGATCAAAAAGAAATTAAATTCTTCAAAAATTGCTAAAAAATTTAAGTTTCTTTAAAAAGTATTGAAGATATAGTAAAGTCAATAGACAAGGGGAATGATGGGTAAGGGAAATTTTGCAAAATTACTTTTGTGCACAAAAACATCTTACATTATCTGAAATATATTTAAACTAGTTAAGAATCAAAGTTTCAAACTAAAATTCTAATAAAAATTATAGTGAGATACTTAATAATAAAATAATAATAGAAGAATTTGAAAGTATTGGGCATCCATTACTGAAGTTTGCCAAAATTCCTGAAAAAATTGAGTCCTATGTTAAATTCCAAGAAATGTATGTAGAAAAATTGTTAGAAGTTCTCACCAGAGACTGCTGTCTAATATGTTACAGAAATGTGGAGAAGAGGAATACAAGAAAATGAATTTATTATAGCTGTATTTCTGGATTTTAAACATGCTTTTGAATCAGTAGATAGGAAATGTTTATTACATAAATTATATCAATATGGGATAAGGGGTACCATATTTAGTTGGTTTCAAAATTATTTAAATGGCAGGTATCAAAAAACTACATTTTCTAATATATATTCCTCTAATATTAAAGTTCCGCAAGTATTTTAGGCCCACTAAAAATTTTCACATTCAGCTATTTGCTGACGACACATTTTTTTATAAAAAAATGAGAATCTAGTTTTGGCGCAAAATAGTTTAATTGTAGAAGTGAAATTATTATCACATTGGCTCAAATTAATTAAATTAAAATTAAATACAACAATTTATAAGTTTATTTTTCAAAATTGTAAAATCCACAATTATCAAAGAAGACGAAGGAATGATCTCCATCTAAATTTTGTTTTTGAAAATATTACATACCAGTCAATTTTTATAAAGGTATTATTCGATTTAACAATTTGACAATATATATTAAAACAAAAGAATCAATTAAAATATTTAAAAATGAGTTACAGAAGTATTTATTTCAAAAACAGTTTTAAATTAAAAAAAATTAGATGATAACTTAGTATTAATGGTTTTGATTGTTTAGAGTTTATATGTTACTTAATTATATGCATTAATTACCATACATGTAAGTTGTACCATTGTGCTAAATAAATATTTAACTAACTAAAAATCAAGTATTACCTAGAAATAAACTGGTAACATTTTGGTATGAATCCAAGATGGCTAAACAAAGTGGTTGCCTAATAAAATATTTAAAAAAACAGCCTGAAAAACTACTTATTACATTAATTGATTTAAACTTTTATGTATGAATTGAGTGTGCTAAAGATAAAGTGGTAAAATTGTGGTATGAATTCAAGATGGCGGAACGAAATGGCGGTTAAATTGTTTTTTCAAAAAAACAACATAAAAGGTTGATTTTAAATTTTGTATAAAAATTAAATGTGTACATTCCATGATAAAAAAGAGATTGATATATTACTAGTGGCGTTCTGGGTATAGTGAATTTATCAAATCAATACAAAAAGAAATATTAAGGGTAAAATTAAAAATATTTTTTGACTAAAATATGTATTTTTTTCTAGACTATCACTATATGTACAGAATAGCTAAACAAATTTAAAAAGTAGGCAAATTTTTAAATTTAAAAGGGAACCAGAAAAAAATTAAACTTTTAAAATTAAGAGATCAAATGCAACAATTAGACATTTATTATCTAGCTATCCTGTACATTGGACATAACATTACCCTTGCAAAACTTATTTACTTCTCATGAAAAATAAATTTTAATCATAGAAATACTAAATGATAAAGAAGAAGACAAAATTCTTAATAAACCCAATAAATTTAATAAATATACAAACATATACTTTTCATCTTCACAAATATTCATGTATCGGTAAAAATATTAATAATTGTCTGAAATGATCTCTTAAATACCCAAATTCCTAATTTTTAAATCCCATAAATCCCAATAAAAAATTTTTAAATCCCACAAATCCAGGAAAAAATCACAAATACATCTGGGATTTTAAATCCTTGTACAATATTTAGGGAGTGAGCCACCCCTGGGGAAAAATCAACAATCATTAGGGCCAAAAGTAAATTTCTTATCTTATTTAAAAAATGAAAGTTTATAGTATACACATAAAAATTGAGTCTGTTGTTAAATTACTTCTTGGTAAAAAAAATTCTGTTTATGGTTTAGAAGGTAGCTGTGTATTTCTACTTACTCAGTATACATTTTTTTAATTTCAGAATTTTTTTCAAAATGTACTTGCTATCTAGCACTTACACATGAGAAATATATTAAAATACTTATTCATACTTATTATATGTGTTTTTTAGACACAAATTTCGTGTTGTCAAATTATAAAACAGAACCTTGCAAGCGCCCACCAAGATTGTGTAGACAAGGATATGCATGTCCTCAGTATCATAATAGTAAAGATAAGCGACGGAGTCCCAGAAAATTCAAGTACAGGTAAGATTTCGAAATTATTCTTTCTTTTTCATTTCCTATCTACAGTGGTAATACTGAAAAAGCTGTTTTGTTAAGTAAATTGTAAATGTAATATCTTCAAATTGGTGTGTATTAATCTCTCAATTGATCATTCCAGGACACATGAATTTGACACTTTTTTTGGGGGTCAAACAAATTGGTTGTCACATTAATATTATTTTGCTATTGTACATTGTTAGGTTCGAGGCTCTTTAGAATTCATTTAGAAATTGTGTTGCCATCTTTTGTTCGAGTGCCTGGAGGTGTTTACTCCTTGACCAGTAGTGATAATATCAAGTGCCAAAAGTTGAAAATTTTAAACAATTTATGATATGATATATCAAAACTGACCTAAAATAGGATCACATTTTGGCTGTCACTGACTTTTATAAGAGCTGGTGAGATATTTACACTTAGTATTGACTATCGACGTCTGTGGCAGTGTGGGCCTTTTATGTCTTATTTTCATAGATTTTTCTGATGTAAAGTGGCAAGCCAACTACAATATAAAATTGTAATATTTAACTTTATTTATAGTAATTATTTTTTATGGGGTTTTGCACTAAGTAAATAAAATAATAATAATTTGTAACCTGTTTTCAGGTCGACACCTTGTCCGAATGTCAAGCACGGGGAGGAATGGGGTGAACCTGGCAACTGTGATGCTGGAGATATGTGTTCCTACTGTCATACCAGGACCGAGCAGCAGTTTCATCCAGAAATATATAAAAGCACTAAATGTAATGACGTTCAACAATCAGGATACTGCCCCAGGGGGGTATTTTGTGCTTTTGCACATGTAGAACGTAAGTTTTTAATTCAAATTGCTTATTTTTATAAATGTATATTGGAAAAATAAGTGAAGTATAGTTAATAATAAAAGTAAAAATAAAACTTAAGTCTAAGAAGATGTAAAAACACAATAAAATTTGCAGTAAGTTTATTTAATGTATATGTTTAAGTATACACCATTATTTCAATATATTATGTAAAATGTACCATAATATCAATTATATGTTTATCTCATTTAAGGATTAATAAGTAAATAAAATTGTATTTATTAATAATGCTTTTTGCAATATTTATTACAAATGTTAATAAATATCTGTTTATGAATCTCTTTAGACTGGACACATATTAAAAAATATATATGTGAAATTAACTCCTGAACTTTACAGCAAAAAATTGAAATAATTACCTTTGAATATGTCTGGTAAATATATGTAAAATTTATTTTCTGCTGTACAACTGATGAATCAGTATATTTATCTTATTCATTATTCAATAAAACTCTTTAGAGTTGAAAGGCAAGGTAATACTTTTATTTATTTTAATTTAAATAATAACTGACTATAATTTTTTCCACCCATTGGAAATTATAGTACACATGTCTTAAATTTTTTTTTGTATTCTAATTGTTTCAATATGAGACTTAAAACAGCTTATTGGAGACAAGCTTTTTCTGAAAAGAATTGTACAGTAACACAATAAAGAAAACATCAAATCCTATGATTACAATATAAAAAACTATAGCTTTGTTGTTCACTGTTATTTAACTCAGAAAATAAAGTCACCATACATTGAAGCACCCATCTTCCTGATAAATCTACAAGTGTTAACCCAATATAATTATAATTTGTAAATTGAACAATATAAAAAAGAAAAAATCAAGGGTCATATAGGGATTTAAAGGTCACATTTTGGTAAGTATCCACTACCTCACACAAAGTAAAAAAAAATAATTATTAAAAAACTATAGATCGAATGGTCTTCAAAATTTGCTCAAAAATGTTATTTAGGAATAAACTGGTAAAATTTTTGTGTAAATTTATTGTGGTGCAACAAAATGTGGCCTAATGCAATGTTCAAAAATTCAGCACCAACAAACTATTTGTCCAATTAACAACTGTTAAACAGGGATAGACTGGTAAATTCTCAGTGAGAATCAATTATGTCAAAACAAAATGGTGGCTATATATTTGGTAAAATTTAATTTCTTGGAATAAAAACCTTTTTTATGGAGAAAAATAATAAAGGACATAATTTATTTTTTGTAGACTACGTGAATAATGTTATGAAAAATAAATAATAATAAAAAATAAATTAAAACTTAAACAAAATGGAATAAATTATAGTTTTATTACCAAATAATTATTTGCATATATAGACTGTTTTTTGTAAGCAGTGGAATTCTGTATAAGGAAAGTTGAAGGTAAAGCTGAATTTACCGTTTTTTTTTGCAGAAGAACTGGGGGTTTCTAGAGAAGCAGGGGATACTTCAGGCACAAATTTAGGTGAAATCCTATCCAATGTTCTTCCTCAGCCTAATTCAGATATTAAAAAAGAAAAAAACAGTGAAAGTTCCGTAAGTATAACATTGTACCTTTATACCAATTTTTCTTTCTTATTTATTACAATTATAAAAACAGTTAAGTTTTTAGGACAATTTTTTGTTTGGTTTTTTTTTTAAATAACTCGTGATTTTTATTTTATGCATTGTATTGTGTCTGAAGTTCTAGAAAACGGACAGTTTGGCCTTCCCTAATTTCGAGTTTTATTTGTTTTGAAACAGTTCTAAACAGGCTTATAAGTCGCAAATTTCATTTAGTTCTGAAGGAAAATTTTGAGGGGAGAACGGGAAAGTTTAATTTTAATATAATTCTAAGTATTATTGCATAGGTATATGTTTTTTAATTTTGGTATAATAAAGGCCTCATTACGCGCTATATTATTAATTTTATCGATAAAATTTGAAATGGGCACTAGTATTTTGCTTTAGACTGTGATATTTGTAACATGTTTTGAGGTTATAAAATATATAGGCTTATGACAATCATTGTTACTTTTTTTTTGTTTTGTCAAATGCGACAAGATATCAGTTGTATCAGGCAATTATTTTATATGAGGTTAGACAAAATTGATTTCTCAATAACCCTCTTAATTTTTACTTGGATCTTTTAAGATCTAAAGATTGCATCATCTTATTGATGTTGAGCTTCCTTCTTAAGTTCTTGAAAATGTCTAGCAACTAACAGGGCCTTCTTTGTTCTATTCTATTTGATTTTTTTACTTTGCTATTTGAATCAGTAACTTAAAATACTTTTTTTTGCGTTCAACCACTTCTTGTTTGTAACCTTTTTTTAAAGTTTTTTATCACTACTTTCCAGTCTTCTCTTTTCAACTGCTTCTTTGTAAATAGTAAGCTGTACAACGATCATATTCATTGTTATATCTAAAGGGTTTTCTGAATTATCATTGATACTTTTTTAGTTCTGTTCTATTTATTGGCTTTTTCAATGTTTCATTTTCTTATTATTTTTTTTTCATTCTCAACTTTTATCTAATCTTGTACTTTGTCAGTCTTGATTTTCTGTTTTATCAGGAGTATTAACTTTGATGTTCTCATCACGTCTGGCTAGTATTAATTTATTTTATTTCATTTTACCTCCTGAGTAACTGTTTTCACAATATCCCACCATTCAACTTCATCACTTGCTTTTTCATCTAATTTAAAATTTGCCCCAAAAAATCTCTTAATTTTGTTAATCTACTCCAAATGTTATAGTTTATGCTGCTTGACTGGATAAACATTGCATCCCATTTATCACTTCTCATAGGTTCTAGAAAACATAGTTTTGACTTTCTCTGGTAATGTCCTATTACAATGTACAGAAGGGCTATTTTGTTATGATATAACATACTGTAACATTGTACCTACAATTGAGTATCAATCATTTGACAGGTCAATTGACCAGCGAACATCTAATAAAAAATGTTGACCTTAAATTTAAATTTATTTATACTCCAAATTATAAAGTTACACATATATAGTATAGTACAAATTTATTATGTATGCATTGTGCAGTATAAATGACTACAAATAAACACATTTTTATATAATATGTATGTTGTAATATAAATTTATTTTTCTCACTTATGATGAACAGGAAAAAATATAAGCAAAAAATATTTCAACTGTAAGCTAGCACCTTCGTCGATTTGTGTCAACAATGTGACATGAATATTCATTATGTCAGTAATGAAGTTCAAATAATGCACCCTGTGTTAAGGTGGGAATCAAAATGTAGTAAATCTTCCATGTATCTTCTGTTATTAGCTTTAAACTTAGCACTTTCTTTTATAAATACAAATTTCCATGAATATGTATCTTAATAGCCACACTTAGTTTTTTATTTATTAAAAAATATATATGTATCTATCTATCTATCTATATATATATATATATATATATATATATATATATATATATATATATAAAGGGTACTTAGTCACCTCAAAAATAGGAAAATATAATACGTTCCCACCTCAAATTTTACGATGTCACCTCGAAAAACTGAGGTGACAACGTTTTACGTTAAATTTACTTGGGCGCGGTTCTAAATGCTATTTAATATCAAAATACCAAAAATCTTGGTGAGGTGACATCAGCTCATAAGTGCCTAGAAATTTTGTTTTTAGTTCGGATATATATCAACAGCGCTAGTGTCGACTTTTGTGGTTAGATTCGGCCCACGCGATGTCAGCTCATCCTTCGAGAGCGGGCATATTTTGGTGCTGGCCGCTCGTTGTCACCTCAGATAACTGGCAACATTGCCAATGCTTAATGTTATTCTGTTCCCAGATCTAAATAAGTTGTGCGTGATAAGTCTGTGTTTTTTTTTTGTTTTCAATCTTCTCATTTTATTTCGAAAATGCGCATTAGCATTGCGTCTTGGAACATTTGAAATTGACAATATCACTGAATATTTTTGAATTTGGATGAGTTGTGTGTATTTTTAAATAAAAGTTATGTTAAAAAAAGAATCCAATAGGATAGCAATATTGAATGCTTAGAAAAAAACCATTGTGTTACAGGGTTGACAGTATTATTTTTATTTTTTATTTAACTTTATTTTCTGTATAAACCACCTCTGAATCCTTATTGCATACTGTGTTTTATTTCATATTATTTTATTTCCTGTATAAACCCATTTTAACGAATATTACGGAGTTGATGTGCTGCCCTGGAAACTTAAAATGGATAATGAACATTTTTAAGATAAATGGAAATGAAATATTTCTAAAACGGACATAAATATCAAAAAGTAATCAATTTATTTATTTTAATTTATTTATTTATCAGCAAGATCATAATATAAAATATGACATTTCACAAGTCAGGTTAAAAATTAACTTATAGTCAAAATATAGGTACCACATAATAACAGTAAAGCATTGCGTTAATTAATTACTAAAACTAATTACAATAAGAAATACTACCACAAAAATTCTAATTATTAATGACATTTAAGAATATAATAATCTCTACGTCTATGATGTCAGACGTCTCACGGCACTTTTAAAGGTACTAACTGAGCCATGGATTGGCAGATTATACTCATTAAAATTACGTTGCATTCTATTAATTGGGCTATGCAAGCCATAATTTCGGGTGACGTTTTCTGGGTAAAATAAAAAATTGGAACGGGTTCGATGTAGGGCATGTAAAGATATTTTACTTAGTAAATAAGAACAGTCAACATTAATTAATTTGAACAAAAAACACATATCGGCCTGCAACCTCCTGCCCTGAAGTGAACACATACCCAAAATACTAAGAACACGGTTGTAATTTGAATGATTATCAATTTGGGGTATTCCCAGCTTAAAACTACATATTCGTAAAAATTTTTTTTGAACATTTTCTATTTGATTGATATGAATCTCATAAAAAGGAGACCACACCGGACTTGCATATTCCAGAATCGATCTTACGTACGAACAATACAATAATTTCATGACATGACATGAGAAATCAGTACTAAATCTAGAAATATAACCCAAAGACCTAGATGCTCGCTGTATCACATTCATGATATGGCCATTAAAAGTTAATCTACAATCAAACAAAACACCAAGGTCTTTAACCTCATGAACTCTTTTAAGTGTAGTGCCATTTATGATGTAATCAAATTGAATAGAATTACGTGATTTTGAGAAGGTAATGCATGAACATTTACTTGTATTTAAACTTAAACCATTTAAATTTGACCAGTGAACAAATAAGGTCACCTCTGACTGCAAACATTGGCAATCCAGAGAAGTAGATGTGTATTTAAATATTTTAAGGTCGTCAGCATACATAAGAAGAGAACTATGTGGTAAAAAGAATCTTAAATCGTTAACAAACAAAATAAATAATATGGGTCCACAATGGGAGCCTTGCGGGACGCCTGACGGTACTAAAATTTGATTTGATATAAAATTATTAATTCTAATACTTTGCGTCCGCCCAGTTAAAAAACTACTTAGCCATCTAAGAATGTGATCACCTAGCCCTAGTGCCTTAAGTTTAGCCAGTAATAGACCATGATTCACCCTATCGAACCCTTCGAGAAATCGGTATAAATAACATCAACTTGATATCCCCTCTCGAAAGCGTTCAGCAAGTGGTTCACATAAGTTAATAGATTAGCTAGGGTAGACCGAGCAGGCTGAAAACCAAATTGTTCATCCATAATTACGCCTTTACAGCGCCAAGACAGCGAAGAAGACACCAATGAATCAAACAACTTTGGAACGGTTGACTGGATACAGATGCCTCTGTAATTTGTAACGTCGCTGCGATTACCAGATTTAAAAATAGGAGTAATGTATGAATGCTTCCAGAATTCAGGAAATACTCCAAAATTCAGCGAAAGATTAAAAAGAAAGTGTAGTGGTTTACTTAATGTGCAGACACATTTATTTAACAAGATAGGGGGTACCCCATCGGGACCAGATGATGTTTTTGGATTAGATGATATTATTTTATGAAATATGTCAATTAAATCTATCTTTACTTCATTTAAATTAAGTACCTGAGAAAGGGTAGGATAGTATTCAGGTATTTCATAAGAGGCATCTGTATACACGGTTGAGAAATAATCGGCAAATAAATTTGCCGTTTCTTCACCATTATTGCTTGCTCTGTTATCAAAGTGCATACAGTTTGGATATCCGTTTGATTGTTTAAAATTATTAACATGTTTCCAAAATTCATTTGGGTTATTAATTAAATTTGATTCCATTCTGTGCACGTAAGATTGATAACACTCTTGTTCTAGAGCCCCACACTCCTCTCTGAATTTATGAATTTTAAAAAGATTTTGGGTCTATAAATTCTTTAAATGAATAGAACGCTTTGTCAAAAAGATATTTTTTGAGGGATTGTCTAAAACCGTTTTCTGTTTCAACTGTTTTTATTTCCTCGGGTAGCCTATTGAAGATACTGACGCATGCATAGTATGGAGACTTCTCATAGAGCGCTGTGGAATGTCTAGGAATAATTAGGTCCATCGGTAAATATTCTGTTTTTAAAAACATAACATTCACTGCGTTAGTAATTTGTGACTCGTTTTTGACATATAAATATTCTGTTAACATTCACTGCTTGACCCCAGAGTATAATGTTATAGGAAAGGTTCGGATACACTAGTGCATAATATGTTGTCATAAGGGTTGATTGTGGAACTGTTTGACTCAGTTTCAAAGTTGCAAAAAGGCCTTGTTTAGCTTAGAACATATATGATCTAATTGGGGCTCCCAACTAAATGTTGAATCCAGGTACGTTCCGAGAAGTTTGGCAACTGGTTTATCATTTCCTAACTGAACCCTTTGATTTGTTTTATGGAAATGCACTGTCACAGTCTTGTTTTCGTTGAGGATTTGTTGGTTTGAAAAGCACCACTGGTTCATGTTGTTGCATACTTCTGTAATTTTTTGAATAATATCAGCTTCCGTATTTGCAGAGATTGCGACTGAGGTGTCATCGGCAAATTTAATAGTCATTTCTGGAAGAGTTAGGTCATTGACATAAATTATGAATAATAGAGGAGCTAGTACTGATCCTTGCGCTGTACGTATGTTAATATCATATTCGTCAGAGACCAGTGTATCGATTTTCACTTGTATTTTTCTATGGGACAAGAATGAAGTTATTAGTGACAGTACGTTCCCTCTGATCCCAATGCTGTAGAGTTTTTGGCTCACAAAATCTAGATTTATTGTATCAAAGGCTCTCGATAGGTCAAAGAAAAGCCCTACAACATTTTGTTTTCCTCCAATTGGGTATGAATAAATTCCGCATAATCGAAAGATGCGGTCTCTGTTGATCTGTTGTATCTAAATCCATGTTGATCATTGCAAATAATGTTGTACTTTGTAAGGAAGGCCATTAATCTTTTGTAAAGCACTATAATTTTCAATATCAGCTTCATTACCATTTTTATGTATTGGTACAATATTTGCCATCTTTAGAGCTGTTGGGAACTTTCCGGTTTGGATCGAGTTATTTATTAGGATTTGTAGGGGTCAAATTCAAATTCAAATTTCTTTATTCGTGTCAGTACAAAAAAAAGTTTACACACGTCAAACAGTAGAAAATACTATATATTTTTTTTTTTTTTTTAAATATAAGTATACATACAGATCCATATAAAATCAACATGAAAGATACATACATATATTGCTAAAATTAAGTTAAAACTAAAATAAAATACAACACAAACATTGACATCTTATAAAATCACACTATAAAATACACGCAGAATCTAAAAATTCGTCCACTGAGTAGAATGCCCCCTGGAGCAACAACTTCTTTATGGAGCTCTTAAAAACTTTAAGTGGTGCCTCCCTCAAGGAAGTTGGAAGTTTATTGAAAAGTTTTATACCCAAATAGTTTGAGCCATTTTGACACCTTTTCAGACGACAGTAACCTGTGACTAGGTCACCTTTACCTCTTGTATCATATTCATGGACATCAACATGTCTTCTATATCCTGTTAGGTTTTTTTTAACATACAATAATGTTTCCAACATGTACAGGGAAGGTAGGGTTAATATGTTTAACATCACAAATGTGTCCCTGCAATCATCCCTATATGACAAACCACTAACTACCCTGATAGCTTTCCTCTGGAGACCAAAGACTCTCGAGACATCTGAAGCATGACCCCAAACGATGATTCCATAAGACATGTGCGACTGCACGAGGGCATAGTATGCCTGCAGCAACACATCCCTGGTTACACAGTGAGCAAGATTTCTCAGGACAAAAATGTTTGAATTTAATTTATTACAGATGGAATTTATGTGGTTGTGCCATCGCAGCCTAGGGTCCAAGTTAACACCCAGAAACCTCACATCACACTCAATTTCCTCGCCAGAAAGTTGTCTCATGGAAAATGTCATATTGTTGGTTTTTGCTACGTTCAGGAATAGCATATTAGAAGAAAACCATGTCTCAGCTGCTCCTTGTGCCTCAAGGGTCCTCATTTGAGACAGTTGTTTATCTTGGTGTTTGAAAGCTATTGTCGTATCATCGGCAAAGAGTGTCCAATGCACCTCAGGGTGAGCAAGGGGCAGATCATTGATGTAAATAAGAAAAAGTAGAGGACCGAGCACCGATCCCTGAGGCACTCCAACTGTTACTGGTAGGACATCCGAATCACCATCAGCAAGTCTCACATGTTGAGTCCGGTTAGTCAGATATGAGGCGAGCAGGTTGATACTACTACTGCACAAATTATATGCTCCCAGCTTCCGCAGCAAGACATCATGGGGGACACAATCAAATGCCTTACTCAGGTCACAAAATACAGTAGAAACATACTCAAGATGTTCAAAAGAGTCCTCTATGTAAGAAACTAAGTCCAGGATACCCAAACCAGTATTCCGCTCCCTCCTAAAGCCAAATTGGGATTCTGAAAAAATGTGTTTAGTTTCAAAGTAGGTTGCGATTTGAGAAGCTAAGCATTTCTCAAACACTTTTGAAAGTATTGGCAATAGTGAGATTGGTCTATAGTTTGAGGCATCCCCAGTGCTACCCTTTTTGTGTATTGGTGCCACAACAGCATGTTTGAGGCAGTCCGGAAAAACGTCCTTACAGATACACAAGTTTATTAGTTTTGCAAGCGGAATATAGATCAAATTATTTATTAGTTTTAATAGGGGGACATTTAGATCAAAGCAATCACGACTTGTTTTATTATTTAGTTTATTAATTATATCTCTAACCTCAATGAAAGTGACTTCCGAAAAACAAAAACTTTGGTTGATATTAAAATTTTGACTATTTATGTGTCTGAGCGGATCTACATCCACTGGGACAACAATGTTCTTGTGTATTTCATTAGGTATGTTAACAAAAAAAGTGTTAAATTCATCTGCCGTGATACTAGATACACCCGACAGCCCATTGGAGCTTCCCCGATGTTCATTAATTATTTCCCACATGCATTTCGTGGGATTACTGGAGTTTTTTATTCTGGTGTTGTTGGAAATTAACTTACAATCAGTAATGGCACGTTTATACATTAAGCGATAAGAATTTCTTTCTTGTTTTAGACCTTCAGTATTAAAAGTTTTGCACAAGTCATTAAGAAATTGAAGATTTTCCCTCATTTCCCTTAACTCATTGGTAAAGATAAAAGTGGTTCCCCTTTGTTTAGGCTTTAGTATTAGTTCCCTTTCTGGAAAAGAAGATTTTAAACTATCCTGTAAAATTTCAGTAAACAGCAAAAATTTTGTATTTATGTTAACATCTATGTCATTAATAAAACCCCAATCAACTGACTCTATCAAATTATAAAACATAAGTCTACCTTTTTCAGTAAATGGTCTTATCAACTTGTTTAATTTTGTCGTGTCATCTGGTACGGAACACCTCAACTGTACCTCCATTGATTGACCCAGATGATCTGAAAAACTATTCCGAAGCAGACTTATCTTATAGTCCCCAGAAAAAATATTAGTAAAAATATTGTCAAGACAATTCGACCCCCTTGTTGGATCTAAAATTGTCGGATTAAGTCCATATGACAGAAGCAAACTACACATGTCAGCACTCCTCTTATCGTTTGTTCCAAAATGTACATTAAAATCACCTACTATTATTATTTTATCTCTTATATTTAAAAGTTCAAGACATGCTTCAAGGCGCTCTAAAAATGTGTCAAAACAACCCGAGGGGGGTCTATAAATTGTTACTAGATTAAGATGAAAATCCTTGAGAAAAACCCCACAAAATTCAGAGCATTTCTCAATGCTTAGTTTACTAACCTCTGTTAAAGGCAAATAATTGAAGTTGTTACCAAAAGTTGCTACTCCACCGCCTCCACTCAGTTTACGGGAAAAGCCGCCAACAAAGGGAAGGTCATTAATCTTCACTGTATTTATCTCATCATCTCGTAACCAGTGTTCGCTTATACAAAGCGTGTCGGGAGATTTGTCCAAAAGATATGTTTCCAGTTCTGGTATCTTATTTCTGAGTGACTGCATGTTGAAATGGTACAACTTTAGAAAAACTGCATCCTTCATGTTTTGAGGGACTGCAGGCGTTGCAGGTTGCGAAAATGGTTAATTATGGTACCTGTAGGCCAGAGGTCTATCGGGGTATACTACACCGGAATTTTATCGTAGCCTATAGATTTTTTATTTTTTAGGGATAATATTATCAGGCGAAGTTCTTCCTCTGTTGTAGGTTCGATAAACATAGAGTTTACTAACGTTGTTGTTGTAGGGGCATTTGATAGGTTTCCTCCAAAATGTTTTTGTATCTTGTTTTCAGCAACAATGAGAAGAAATTGGCAAATAGATTGGCTACTTCTTTTTTGTCACTTATCTGTTGGCCGTTGTAATTTAGTAGTAAGGATTTTTGTTCTTTCTTTTTTCTGAGCTCCTCATTTATAATTTTCCATGTTTCTTTGGATTTATTGATAGAATTTTCTATTTTTTGTCCATTAAAATTTGTTTTTGCATCTTTGATGTTTGGTCTATAGGTCTTTTTCTTGATTTTATATTGATCTACAAGTTCTTTGTTATTGTTAGTTTGTCGTATAAGAAAGTTTAAGTTTCTTATATGACTTAGTTCCTCCTTGCTTCATACTATGTCTTCGTTTAGCCATCTATCATTTTTTGGTATTGGTTTGACAGTTCTTTTTGGGCAAGTGTGGTCAAAGTTCCAGAGAATTGTTGTAGAGAAGTTTTTGTATGCGTTATCGATGTCCTTTTCGTTGATATCATCCCATTTTTCATGTTGAAGGCTAATTTTCATCAAGTCATCAAGGTTTTTATCTGAAAGTATTCTTATAATTTTCGGTTGTGTGGTACTTTCTTCAGAAAGCATTATCTGTATTTTCAGTTATTGTAGCAAATGGTCAGAAATATGCGGCTCACTGATTGTACATCGAGTTGGACAATCGTGTAGGTTTGTGGTCATATAGTCAATAGAGATTGCACTGGTGCCTTTGCTGGTAGTATAGATTCTTGTTGGTTCTTCACAATAGTCTCTTAGATTGTAGGAGTCAAAAAGGTCTTTTAGTAATTTATAGTTTATGCTTGTTTTGTTGAGGCTATTTATGTTGAGATCACCGCATAGAATAATATTGCAGCAAATATTTGAACTGTAGGATAGAATATTTGAAGCCTGGGTGATAAAAGTATTAATGTTTCCTGCAGGAGGTCTATATAATGAAATTATTGCAGTTTTTTGTTGGTTTACTTTTATCTTGATCGCGCAGCATTCAATGTGCATCTCAATACTGTAGTTCGCAGCTTCTGTTAGTGCTGTGGCTGGTATTGATGATCTTACATAAATTGCAGTACCTCCATGGATGCGTTCTTGTCTACAATAATTCGAAATTAATGTGTATTTTGGTATTATTGCGCTATCTGCTCCATCCTTTGTCATCCAGGTTTCGGTTATACAAAATACATCAGGTGCACTGTCTTGAGTGAGTAACTCGATTTGGTTCATCTTATTTAATAAGTTCTGTGTGTTTAAATGGTATATGGTTAAATAGTCCGAGCCTTTCCTATTTTCGGTGTTTGATATTGTTTCTTCGGTTATTTGGACATATCTCTTTGTTGTGGACTGCTGTATAAAAAACCCTGATAGTTCTTTGGATCTTCCAAAGAGGTTTGGGCAGTTTTGTTTATTCTATTGACTTTTTCTGGCATTTCCTTATCGGTTTGTATCCATTTTGTTGCCGATTGTATATGATGTTTACTAATGTGACTTAAAAGATGCCACTTTCCCTTTATGTTCACTATTCCGTTGTCTACTTGGTAAGGTTTTAGGATTTTATTTATGTCAATAAAGACGACGTCTTTCCGTTCTGAAATAAGATTCTCCAACATCTCATTTTGCTGTTTAATGAGTTGGTTGAGTGCCTCTTTACCTGGGACGAAAGTTGCTCCTATTACTATCAAATTTGTATGTTTGGAGGAATCTATTATTTTATTTAATAAAGCCGTTCTAATAGGTCTCCCCTGTCTGACTTTTTCGTAGTGTGTTAAAATTATTTTATAATCAGATTTATCAAAACCCTGAGATAACCTTTCGTGGTCCTTTGTTATATCTTCCAGAATATTGCTGTCCGACGTTTGACAGTTTGTATCAAATTTATTTTATGTTATTCTTTTGAATACTTTTCCATAGTTAAAGTCGTTTGTTCCTCCTAGTATTAAGGTTTTCGACTTTCTGTTCCGTTGTATTAGTGATTGTTTAACCTGGTTTCTGTTATCCTGTTGGGTATTTAGTTGATTTTCATCAACAGTCTTTAAACTATTGTTCCAGGTTTTTTTTAATTGTTTCAAGTTCGTATTTTCTGTTTGGGCTATTTCTAGGGATTTACTAACACTTTCGTTTAGAATTTTTATTTGATGTATTTTACTTTTGAGGTCCTTTATATCTTCCCTGTATTTCATAGCATCATCGCAGTAAAATTGTTTCTCTATCTTGTGTTTTTCGATTGCATCCTTTAATTTCTCTTCCAATCTTTTTATTTGGTTTTTAAGGCTGTCAGTCTCAGTTGATACCATATCCTTTGTTTGTGTGGCAGTTTCTTTTAATTCACTGAATCTTTGTGAATTTCTTTTAAAATAAATTGGTCCTGTGACGAATTTAAACAAATACAGGAATTCATTTACAGGATCATCATAAATGTAATTTAGGACTAATTTAAAATAGGCGAAACGCCAAGAACCTAAGTAATTGCAAGAGTTTTAAGAGTCTTTAGGTTTTAACGATACATCTATTTCTAAGACATTTTTGTTATTTGCATGAAGTTGATTAATATACTGATTATTGTGATATACAAGGTGCTTCACTTAAACTAGTAGGTATATCAAAATTGGGTAAATGTTTTTGAGTCAAATGTAACTACTTACAGCTAAAAGAAAAAACAAAAGAAGGGTAGTATAAGCTATATTTCTTATAAAAATAAAAAAGTTTTAAATATGTTTTATACAGAAGTTATGAGTAACAAAACTGCATATTTATGATATAGTTTAAGATATAGAGGGTGGCTCCGAATTATACAAATCCAGATAGTAGATACTTTTTTTTCGGGATCTTAATAAATGGAGGTTAATTTTTAATTCCAAAAATTGTGAAAAATTAGAATTTTTAAATAATGATTAAAGAAATTACATGTACAGACTATTAAAAACACAAAAAACTGGACTGCTTATAACATAATATGAAGGGTATATTATTAGTAGTTGACTAATAAGAATACAAGATAGCATATTTATGAGTCTATGTAAGTAAAACTTTATAGATTCTAAGATTGCCCTATAAAAATATTTTTAATTCCTTCGTAAGAGTGAAATGTTGTAACCATAAAAAACTCCCTCCGAGTTTTTTTAGTTCTTTACGTTTCAGGGTTCTGAGATGCCGAAAATCACGTTTTCCCGGTCTGTCTATGCGCGGCATAACTAAGGAACTACTTATCTAATTGACATCAAAGTTTGCAGGGTGACTAGGGATGGACTTGTTAAGACTTTGTGTGTGTTCAATAAAACGGAACAAAATCGCTACCCAATAAATTGTTTAAAAAACTAGTATAAAAAAACTATATCTAATTAACTTGTATATAAGTCGAGTGTGATATAGCGATAAACTGGTAAACATTTAGTGGGAATCCAGTTTGGCGGCACAAAATAACGACGTGTAACGAAAATGTTTAAAAAATCAGTAAAAAAACTACTTATTCGGTTGACTTCAAATGTGATACGAAAATCAAGCGTAACATAGGGATAGACTGGCAAAATTTTGGGGCAAATCCAAATTGCAAGCTTCTAAAATTTTAAAAATATTTTGTATAAAAAATTACTTATCGACTTCAAATTTTACACATAAATTAGGTTTGATAGAATCCAGTTTATTAGTTCTTCACATAATAATTTCGTAATACACGTACAGGATTGTTTATTATATTTTGACTCTTAACTATAGGAGGTACAAAAAATACAAGAGAGAGAGAGAAAGAGAGAGAGAGAGAGAGAGAGAGAGAGAGAGAGAGAGAGAGAGAGAGAGAGAGAGAGAGAGAGAGAGAGAGAGAGAGAGAGAGAGAGAGAGAGAGAGAGAGAGAGAGAGAGAGAGAGAGAGAGAGAGAGAGAGAGAGAGAGAGAGAGAGAGAGAGAGAGAGAGAGAGAGAGAGAGAGAGAGAGAGAGAGAGAGAGAGAGAGAGAGAGAGAGAGAGAGAGAGAGAGAGAGAGAGAGAGAGAGAGAGAGAGAGAGAGAGAGAGAGAGAGAGAGAGAGAGAGAGAGAGAGAGAGAGAGAGAGAGAGAGAGAGAGAGAGAGAGAGAGAGAGAGAGAGAGAGAGAGAGAGAGAGAGAGAGAGAGAGAGAGAGAGAGAGAGAGAGAGAGAGAGAGAGAGAGAGAGAGAGAGAGAGAGAGAGAGAGAGAGAGAGAGAGAGAGAGAGAGAGAGAGAGAGAGAGAGAGAGAGAGAGAGAGAGAGAGAGAGAGAGAGAGAGAGAGAGAGAGAGAGAGAGAGAGAGAGAGAGAGAGAGAGAGAGAGAGAGAGAGAGAGAGAGAGAGAGAGAGAGAGAGAGAGAGAGAGAGAGAGAGAGAGAGAGAGAGAGAGAGAGAGAGAGAGAGAGAGAGAGAGAGAGAGAGAGAGAGAGAGAGAGAGAGAGAGAGAGAGAGAGAGAGAGAGAGAGAGAGAGAGAGAGAGAGAGAGAGAGAGAGAGAGAGAGAGAGAGAGAGAGAGAGAGAGAGAGAGAGAGAGAGAGAGAGAGAGAGAGAGAGAGAGAGAGAGAGAGAGAGAGAGAGAGAGAGAGAGAGAGAGAGAGAGAGAGAGAGAGAGAGAGAGAGAGAGAGAGAGAGAGAGAGAGAGAGAGAGAGAGAGAGAGAGAGAGAGAGAGAGAGAGAGAGAGAGAGAGAGAGAGAGAGAGAGAGAGAGAGAGAGAGAGAGAGAGAGAGAGAGAGAGAGAGAGAGAGAGAGAGAGAGAGAGAGAGAGAGAGAGAGAGAGAGAGAGACAGAGAGAGAGAGAGAGAGAGAGAGAGAGAGAGAGAGAGAGAGAGAGGAATATTCTGTTCTAAATTATTATTGCAATTTTCTCGGTTGTCCTAAAGATAAATTATTTTATACGTTCTTTTTTATGTTACCAGTGGTAAATATTTGTTTTATTATTTTCATTTTAGGGAATAAATATGATAGTTTAATAAACATATTTATATTATTAATGTATCCATTCAAAATCAAAATTCGCTGAATCCATTTTCTACAATATATTCTAACGAAACTTAAATAACAAAATAACCCTGGTTCTATACTTATAGAGTTGATAATTAATTAAAAGAAGTCAGATCAAAAGAAATCATGGGAGACCCATTCACCCACGCATCTAAGTAAGCCAAGCTAAAATTTACCGCCCATCCGAGACGTCTAGCCAAATAACAATTTCGCTTACCGTAGTAGACATTTCAATACTTGTCTTAACCGGAAAAAAATACATCTGGAAACAATTACAGGTACTTAAAACCTTCGTTTATGCAAAAATAAAAAATGTAACGTAGGCCCATCATCAACTTGTGTTTTCACCTTCCTTTTTTGAAGCGCGAACCTGAGTTCTTGCGCTGTTTGATACTTTAATTATACATCTATATTTTAAATGTAAAGCATTTTGGTAATATAATTCGATAAAAACCATTATTATTCAATAATAAGTTAAATAATTATAATAATAAATATGGTATTTTATTTATATTTGTAGAAAATGTCTACGTTATTTAGTCTCAAGCTTCGCCACTGCTATCTTGTTTTTTTCTTTTAGTCATTTAGTTAGTGTAGCTTATCCGGTTATAATCAGATAGTTTTTTAATAATTAGTCTTACTTAGTATTTACTTACAATAAAAACACTCTCTTTGGCAATTACTTGTAGATACGAAATAACTTATATACTGTAGAACAAAATCAGTTCTCCTTTATTTATGGATATTTTTGTGATTTCTCTGTAGCAAGGCATACGTAATATTTCCTTAAATACAACTTTAACGAGAATTATTTGGGAGCAGTCGCCATTTTTTTGTTTTATTACATTTTGCTTACCCCCGAGTATTGAGAAAACATATTTTGCAATCCCCAGGTAATTAAATCATACCTTTAGGTTTAACTTATAGTTATCCTGTAATAATATCCTATTAATTTTATTTCCAATAATATGAAGATTATCACGGGTTTAATACCAAAATATATTTTAGATAAAAAAAAAGGTTTATATTTTATTAACTTTAACACCTTGTAGGTCAAAAATCGCATTGTCGCGATAATGATAAGATTTCCTCAGGAAGTAGAATACTACATTATAATAAAATGTTTACACGTTATTTGATTTAAATATTTATATTTGATTTTTTTAATACTGGACATTTGATATAAATTAAATAGTTACAGTTTTTATAAAATAAAATGAATACTTTCAGTTGGTGTTCTCAATTTAAGAAATTAAATAAACTTTGCGCCAAGGTTATCAGCTCATCGAATCATAATAAATGTAATATAGACATTTGATTTCTAAGATTTTTAACACATTTTTGCTGTTGTAGATATTTTACATTGGTTAGGTGTGAGAAACATTTGATGAGTTTTGATTTTTTTAGAAAAATGATAAAAAAAATACCGAATTTCTATTTAAAAATTTGCACATTGTCATAAAATCTAATTAGAGACAACTATTTCACACAACATTTTTCAAAACAATGATCACAAACCTCAATTTTGGCACTTTTCAGAAAAAAAATTTGACATATACCGGATGTCACGTGACATTTTTTTAAAATAATTTTTGGTTTCTGGACAAGCAGAGACGATCACCTTAGTTACATTTACTATAAATCATTTAATTAAAAATAGTCCCATATGGTGCGAACTTCTTGGTAAACACTGTACATACATAAGTATGTATATATAAAAAATGTGTTTTTGCAAAAACAGAACTTCCTCGTATTTCCCAAAACGAATGCTGTAATGCACTCACGTATTTAAAGTATCAGTTGTAAATTCGGTGAGATTCAGCTTTTCCGTCTCTCTCTAACATATTGTCTCTTATCTGAAAATCTTAAATCAGCTGTCAAACGTAAGTGTAAGACATCCCTGGTTTTGGGATGTCAAATACTTGTTAAAACCGAGATACACAAATCCAGAATCTCCTTGAAAAGTCAAAATCTTGAAAAAAAAAAGAAACTTAAACATATAGGCCCTAGTTTACGAAACAACTCACAAAGTTACCGATCTGAGAATTTTTGCAATATAAAAAAATTATCGCATATTTTCGAAAATACAATATTTTATTTTTTTCTAAATATCTCAAGAACCCTAACAGCGATCCGCAAGTGCTATTAAGCCTTATTTATTTTATCATAAAGTTGTAGCAAGACAAATTATATATATTTTTTAATAGAATTCCATGTATATTATATGTCCATCAAATGGTTCTGTTTTGGCTGATTTATATGATTTTTTTGCTGAATCATTGAGGACACATATGTCTTCAGTAATAGTACAGTTTTACTTGCAGAACGGAAGCAGTGAGGTGAGTGAATCGGCATCCTCTACATCCTCGATAGGTTCCAATAGTTGTAGCAGTAATAAGGCGCCAGGTGCCCAGCTAACTCATAAAAGTACGCCCTTTCAAAGGCATCATACTCTAGGTCTAGAGCTAACAAATAAACTGTTACAGATCGAGAAAGATTCCAGCTTAGGTAAGAAAAAAGTAGTATTGGCGTATCACCTTATGACTGTAGCGCATAAAGTATCCAATTATTGAACCCAATTTCAGATAATTTGTTTACTTTAAAGGTACATTTGTAATTTTTAACCATCTATTTTATAGATATTCTGATATTCTATAATTTAATGTTGGATAGCACTACTTTGTGATTTACTTAAAATCTTAGTTTTTATATTACAAATGCAGACACTGCTAACTTTTTTTTAAGCCATCCTCAAGATGTATGTCCCAAGTCATTAGATTCAAATCACTAAATCGCACTATAGTTTAGGCCACAAGCTAAAAATAAAACAGATTTAGTTTTTGGACATATTTAACACCATGTGGTTTATCTTTTGCATATCTCTACAAATTTCCACAACATGTAAGAAATATATTGTGATTTGAAATCTGTTATTTATTATGTGTTATTGTTATAGAAATAAAGGTCTAAACATAGTTTATTCATCTGTCCAAATGACATAGGAAATCATTCGATTACATGATATTTTTAGTAACATAAAACTGAAGCTCCTCCAGGTTGTGTCTACTAATACATCATGGTTCTTAAGTCATAGGACTCTGCCAAAGTGGAAGTATTTTCCATCGTTTTGCCTTCCACTGCACCAGACATCTTCAATGTGCAAGATCAACATTTATTTATATTTATTTTATTTATGGAAGGCGAAATGTTGGAAACTATTTCCAATTTTGAGCTGGCCTTATGATAAGATCCATGATTTCTTAGACATTTTTAGTTATATGCATTTTTTTGTATTTTAGATCCCATAGAAAGGGAGCAAAGAAAGCAGACATTGTGTTTTGCCTATAGTAGTTTTTTCACGGGAAATGAAACTGTCGAAAGTGTAGTTGGTAAATATTTTATTTTTTTCCTATAGGTAATTTAGTATCAGTGTATTTAATATGCACCTGTATAATTTAAAAAAAAAAACATAGATTATATACAGGGTATACATACATTTCTTAGGGAGGAACGATAAAAATATTCTTTTTAATTTGCTTATGAAAGGTGCACTTTTTGTAAATATATTTGTAGTAATCTTGCATCTGTTTTTTTTTATCGATACATATACACAGACATTACTTCGTTGCAAAAATTTGTAAATCATTAATTACATTTTTAGGTAATGCCCTAGATGAACTTAACTTAGATGATTTAAACTTAACTGGGGCATTAGACAGAGACTTAGACACTGATTCCCCCACAGTTTCTAATTCAATATCAGTTGGTTTGGCTTCTTCCGCTGGTCTTTTAGGTAAGTAGTTATAATATGCCTTAAAGGTGTTTAATGTACAAATCATTATAATATTTTATACAGTAAGTGCTTATTTTTGTAAGGTATTTTAACTAATCACCTAGGCTCTATACAGGATATTACAAATTCGAGGTATGAGCATTAGGATCTCGGAAACGGTAAGAAATCCAAAGTTGGTTAAATGGGGGCAAATAAAAAAATACTGAGAACTTCCCACGGTATTTGCAAAAAACCAAAACATTAAAAATTTGTTTCTAAATTTTTCTGACTATAACTTAAAATAAATTTTACATTCTTATTTACCTTCTATAAAACTACCACCTTAAATATTAATTTCGTCGTTTTGTCTGCTGGCGACGGTCATCAGGATGGATTTTTTAAATACGGACCTGTATTTTTTATTGTAGTTTTGTAGAGAAATTAAAATGAAAAAAAATTCATTGAAAATATTGAAGATGTTTTATTAGGAAACGTTTTAGTGCGAATAAACTAATATTCTAGTAGGATGCAGTAAGCACTGAAGTGTACAAAAATGCAGTAAAGTTAAGGTCCATGTTTAAAAAAAATTGACCTGATTATGGCCACCATACGAAACGTCCAAATAAAAATCTGAGCTTACAGTTTTATAGATGACAAAAAGTCGCAATAAGAAAGTAAAAGTTATTTTAATTTATTATTTCAAATAGAGCTCGAAAAACTTCGCCCCAGTTAACCGACCTTGTATCTCTTACCGCTTCTGAGATCCCAATGTTTGTACCGCGAATTTGAAACACCCTGTATAGAAACAAAATTTAATTATGAGACCTAATTTTTAATACAATATACAACTGAAATTACAAAATAAATCAAAACTATAAGTAACAGTATTAAACTCTACCTCTTCATTCCATCATATTTCAGTTCTTCAGCTGGAAATAAAAGCTATATGAAATACTGAATTTATTCATGCTATAAAAAGCATTGGTTATAAACACTTACTGTTAGATAGGAAACTTTATAAAAATGTTTGCCTATGTTTTACATTACCTACCACGTTCACACTTAGTTTATACCAGGATGTTAGAAATTCGGTGGGATAGCATTAGGGCAGAAATGCTAAATTTAATGTCAAATAGTATGCCGTTGACAAAGTTCTAAAATTCCGACTACTTCCAAAGATATCCATAAAAAACCAAAAAAGATCTTTTCAGGCTGCGTTTTAAGAGATAACAAAATAAATTTTACTTCTTTATTGCCACTTTTCCTCCTCTACAAGATAATGCACCAAGATTTAAAATCCGACGTTTATCATTAACTTGTATGTATGAGTGCATTATATCATTGGTTTTGAGGACTTGTTAAAAATGAATTAAAAAATCCAGATCCGTTATTTAAAAAAATGAAGTTGTAGAGGAAGAAAAGTGGCTATAAAGATGTAATATCTCTACAAATGCAGCCTGAAAAAAAATTAAAAAGAAAATGAGGATTTTCTGTTTTTTACAAATATCTTCGGAAGTAGTCAGAATTTTCCAACATTATATAACAGTATGTTATCTCTTACGGTTTTTAAAATGTCAATACCATCCCATCGAATTTGTAACTCTCTGTATAGTTGTCATGAAGAAATTCTTGTACACTGTGTAATCCTTTCGTAGAAAATATAATTTAATTGACTTAACAAACTGTGTTTCACTCATTCTTATATGCTCTGATAGTTTTTTGTAAAGTATTGTCCCTACACTATTTGCACTGATACAGGAACTATTAAATATTAAAAAACATATGTTTATGACTTGTCTGTGCTTAGTATTGTTCAAATGTTGGTCGTTACAAAGACTACTTAAAAAGATTTTTCTTTCCATAAGTAAGAGGGGATAAAATAAACAAGGGTGAGATGGTTAATATTTTAAGAGTAATGAAAATATTCTAAATTTTCTCACCTCAGTACGTTAAAAATTCTACTCGCTTGTGGATTTGAAGAGAGAATGGTATGCCGTAAGTAAAACTTTTTTGGGTTAGTTTTTTCTAGATTTTTAATAGAAAAAAAAGTTTTGAATAATTTAAGTAATAGTTACAATATACTGTATACTAATACACAAACTGTCTAGATGAACCAGAAATTTGACAAAATCAGTTCAAAATCTATTATCGAGAACTGTGTCTGTTTATTTGTTTTAGTCTAAATATAATTTGTTCAGTTTTACTGATATTAACCACGTTTTTAAATTCAATAAAGAATCCTTTACTTGTTCACTAAGAGATTCTATGTTTTTATGATTTAAGATGGCTGTTGTATTGTCTGCAAAAAAAAAACAAGTTTATTTTCTTTTGAAGTTTCATTGTCAATTATGTAAATCAGGAAAGGTATGGACCCCAAAATAGAACCCTGGGGTACCCCATGCTTCACTCCTGCACATTTAGAAAGTCTTCCCTCAGAGAAAGTCTTCATGACAAGTACTTTTTTATCAGTTTAATGCTCTGTTCATGAAATCCATAACATTTTAGCTTAAGCAACAAAATTGTATGATATATACTATCAAAGGCTTGGGAGAGGTCGCATAGGATAGCCCCATTATATTGACACCCTTCAAAGCCTTCGACAATATACTTTAATAAGGACAAAATTGCACCTGGTGTCGATTTGGATGTACGAAATCCAAACTTCGCACAGTGGGTGAAAGGCTTATTCTAGGAAATAAAAAATCTAATGCACCGAATAATTTTTATTTATAATTTTTTTGGGTTATATGGGGAGTAAAAATGTATCTAACTCAATTTAATTTTATTCACATAATAAAAACAAAAAATATAATTTGAAATAAAAAATATAACTGTTACATAATATTGTCTTGTTTAACAAGATATAAACGGTTGTTATAAATTAATATTTTTAACAAATTTACGTTGCTATGGATTAAGTTGTAGCTATCAGAGACTACCTTAATATTTATTTGTGTACATATACGTAAAATAACTTCAATATAATATATACAGGGCCTCCAAAAATATGCAATATCATGGAACGTTGTTTATGTATTATTAATTTTATTAAAAAAGTTATTTATGAATCAAGGTGACACATAAAGAAAAGAAATTCTGAAGTCAAATTTCATATGAGATTTAAGAACAATATTGTAAGGAGTGCAAAATTTATGAAAATAAATAAATAGTGTTATTAAATATGCCAGATTTAAAAAAAAGGTTTGAATGTGAGTAGTAGTACGCTTGCTTTATGTTGTTCTCGTAAGCCGCATATTTTTGCAGTTACAAAAAATTGTAATAATACCTAATAATAATACTTATAATAATTTTAAAAAAATAATAATGATAATAATATTAAAAGTTATTGCTGTTATTTTAAATATTATTTATATTGTTATTTTTGCCAATGATATTAATGCTATTAAACAATTTTAAAATCCTCAATTTACTAAACCTACCTTCAAAATAATTTTGTGAAAACAAACCAATGAAACATTTTTAACTTAGTCAGAAATATCTGAATCCTCCGAAGTAATAATCGCATTAGGCGTTATATTTGGCTCTGATAACAAATTTATTATATCAGTACAAAGTGGCTCTTTATTACAATAAGATTTTGTTTTGCATAATGAAGAAATTAAAGGATCCGATGAGACAAGCAGACCATTTAACAAATCGCGCATTGTTTTTTCCCGAGAGCATTTTCGGGTATGTAACTCACGGTAGGTCCGGAAATCCTTGTTGCGGGATTCCATAGCCTCCTCCGAGAACATTCCTATGGGAAGCACAGCTGAATTTATAATATCTGCCCCATGAATCAATATCTTGTGCAAACTAGACGGCATATAGTACCAAGAATATACAGATACATACTTTTTAGCAGTATCATATGCATAAGTACGGAAAGCGGCTGTGTTGATCGCATACCCGCACGATATTGTTTTTAAAATAACATAAAAACGTTTTATTATGTCTTCATCGAGACCAGTAACAGAAGCTGATAGTGACGACTCGTAAAAAAACCTTCTGGCCGTATTTCCGTCATTGGTCGTCCCATAGCCAGGTTTTGGGATGTCGACCAATAGACCCATTTCTGTTTTTAAAGCGGTTTGTATATATTTTTTTCTTTCGTTGAAGATTTGTTTGTCATTTTCATTACGGATTTGCCACTTCTTAAGGGGAAGGCGATATGAAATATGCAAGCAACACTCCAGGCATCTGATCCAGGCGTGTAAATTTGAAATCCCGTAATCATATTGAGAAGAATCTGCAGTACGTTTTGTCACTGTATCTAGTTGATTCATTATTTTTGGGGTTGCCCCACATATTCCACATTTTTGAGATGATGTATTTGAAACGACCCCGAATATTTTCCCGTCTATCATTGTCATTTTAAAACAGTGGTCGACAGTAATTATTTTTCCATGCATTTCATGTTTCGTTGGAATTATATTTTTTACTTGGCTGTCCATACTTTCGATAACTGATTTTGAGAGGTCGTTACTTTCTTTCTCGAATATAATTTTTATGGGTCGGCAAAACCTGGTCGACGAAGGTCTTGGATTTCGCCAGATTATATGGCCATTTTTTGAGTGCAACTGTAAGGGGACAATGCAAACGGCAAACAAATTTGAGTCATTTTTATTTTGTATATCTTCTCCACTGAACTTTTGTCTATACGTGGACTGACTTGCGCTACCATCGCAACCCCACTTATATATACATGATATGCCATACGGAATTTCTGATATTATTTGTTTCAGTACATCTTTTTGTACCTCTAAAATTCTTTTTATTGTATGGTCTACAATCGCCTGTAATTTAATTTCGGCTGATATATCAGTTATCGTTATAAATTCTTCTTCCGGATAGCAAGATTTTTTTGCTTGCTTAAGGATATCATATGATGGATAAATATTAGCATTTCTATGCTTAGCTCCTTGCTGCATTAAAATGTAAGAATGTTTTGTGTAGCGGCCATCTACATAGAGTGCAAGCGCTTCTTCGGGAGTGTATTTGATCGGTTGTAAAGAACAAGCAAGCCTTTTTTTAATATGTGTTGCTCTTTTAGGGGATGTCTCAGTCACTTCTTGTACCAATTTTGCAGCATCTCGTTGTCCAGACAATTGCAAACTTTTACGGGCTGCAAATGATAGCTCTTTGCTGGAGAATTCTTTAAGCAAGGGCAAAATTTTATGTCGCTTGCTTTGTTCACCTGCCTGGCAAAACTTTTTTTCTGGTCGGCCTCGTTTACTTCTTTCTATTGCACCAGTGATATTTTGCGAAAAGAAAACAATTTTTTCATTTAACCATTTGAACTCACGTCTCTCAAAATATTTTAATGCACGCTTACAGTCTTTCCACTTTTGAGACACTTTGCTCGAAAAATTTTTTACCAAAAATTTAACTTTGATATACCTGCTATCTTCTTCATTATCATTCAGTCCAAATTCAGTCAAAACATGAGACAATACAGCATTGGATTTTTTGGTTGGTACAGCTTCGCGGCGCCAGACGTCGAAAAGTTCTCGGCGCGAGATTGACATCTTTCTAAAAAAAAAATCACCAAATTGACAGTTGCACGTATTTGCAGTTAAATTAAAATTTAATGTAAACCTGATAGCATTACCTAATAAATAAAAAATATATCACAGCGAATCAATGCGGATCCATATACTGCGGCTCTATTAATTAATTTCATATGTCAAAAATTTATATAGCATTTTATTTTTACTTATTATTAACTCGTGGAAAAATACCTTTAGCCAAAGACAACACACTTAATAATTTATGTAATACATACCTTTAAAATTAATAATTGGAAAGTAAAAATAGTTATTGAAGCACCAAACTTTGACAGGAATATTTTTTTACAACACGAAAAACTAATTATGGCGTTTAAACAAATTTGACACAACACTAGCACTTTCTTCTGTCTTATTACCAAGGCACTCTTGATTGATCGGCTGTTTATTCGGATTTAGGATTATTCCCAGATATAGTGGAGTGGAATAAAACCTAAATAGCGTGAATTAGTGTTTAACCTTTTTAATATTTATTAATTCCTAGATTAATTATTTCACCCACTGTTATATATATATATATATATATATATATATATATATATATATATATATATATATATATATATATATATATATATATATATGTATATATATATATATGTATATATATATGTATATATATATATATATATA
>JAUTXW010004927.1:52500-85000 GCA_030620095.1 Kuschelorhynchus macadamiae
CAGAAAAAAATAGTTCGTAAAATCAAAAAATCCAATTTTTTCAAAATATCTCAAAATCCGAAAAATGTTTCAGGAATTTGAAAACGCCATTTTCTTAGACCCTTGATTACGCAAATTTTCTCCCATTTAACCAAAGTTGTATCTCTTACCGTTTCCAAAATCCCCATAGTGGCCCTCCTTATCTCGGACACAGTGTATATATATATATATATATATATATATATATATATATATATATATATATATATATATATATATATATATATATATATATATATATATATATATATATATATATATATATATATATATATATATATATATATATATATATATATATATATATATATATATATATATATATATATATATATATATATATATATATATATATATATATATATATATATATATATATATATATATATATATATATATATATATATATATATATATATATATATATATACATATATATATATATATATATATATATATATATATATATATATATATATATATATAGATATATATATATAGATATATATATATATATATATATATATATATATATATATATATATATATATATATATATATATATATATATATATATATATATATATATGTATATATATATATATATATATATGTATATATATATATATATATATATATATATATATATATATATATATATATATATATATATATACATATACATATACATATATATATATATATATATACATATATACATATACATATATATACATATATACATATACATATATATATATATATACATATATATATATATATATATATATATATATATATATATATATATATATATATATATATTATATATATATACATATATATATATATATATATATATATATACATATATATATATATATATATATATATATATGTTAGTTTTTGATTTCAAACTATTAATAGCATCCCTGATTTCAATAAAAGTCACCTCTGAAGGAAATAGCACATTCCGGGGCCATCCTTCTATAGGAGACAAGGTGATGTTCAGGATTCAGGACTGATTGGGCCATGTCTTGAAGTATATCTTGAACAACATTAGCAAAAAAAACAAGTTAAAGGTCTCAGAGATTCCAGTACAAGATTTTGATTTATTAGTAATAGCTCTGTAATCATTCCAAGAAGCCCACACCTTATTCTGTGAATTTTGAATAAAATCTGAATTTGCTCTTAGCTTTGCCTCATTTACATTTACCTTAATGATATTAAATCACTATACTCACATAATAAATATTTGCCAGGGACAGGATAGTTAATAATTACTGCAATATCTCTTACTTATTCGACGCCGATCAGTCTTTGCTGGTGTTAGTAAGATACTGGAGAAGGCTGTGTATTTATTACATTGTTTGCATTTGTCAGCGACTGTGTCCTATCAATTAGTCTGGGTTTGTTGTATGTCAATGACCTCATTATGGCAACGGCCGTGATTTTGCTCGACTTTTCACGTGTTTTCGATTGCATTTACCATGAATTATTGTGCGCAAAGCTTCACTACTTTCCTTTTCTGAAAATTTTCTTTGAAGTAGGCGACAGCTTGTAAGATTGAATTCTAGTACGTCAGATGTAGGTGATGTGTCTTCTGGGATCCCCCAGGGTTTCAATTCATGTGGGCCCACTCCCTTTATTCTTTACACATTTAATGTGAGAAATGTACCATAACAAACTTTTCATTCTTACGCGGGTGATACCCAGCTGTTATACGCCTTTCACCCACGTTAAGGCTAATGTCAATGCCGACTTACAAGAAATTTCAACCTATAACTGCTACTTACGTTTTCTTACAAGCTCTTAAGAACATCTTTTCCTATGTACTTAAGATTTAAATAATTTTTCGAAGCCAAATAAATCATGTTTCAGTCAGAACAAACCTATTCACTTTGCCCCAGCATAGGACATCTTTTTAGATATAATATATATAGTAACACGGATACTAATGTAAATATCACACATTACTTGCTTGTGATTTCTCTCATCCAGCTTGAAATTTTAATTTTAGGTCTAACTTAGAAATAAAGCAAGTTTGACAAAGAAACAAACGATCCGCTACCCGATTGCCCGTAGAACCAATCATTTTTCTTCCGATTTTAAAATAAGACTCCACAACGTGTATTTATGCCATCTCGGACACACACTGGCCTCGTTTCGTTCACGTTGGGTTTTTCCGAATGCGCTTTAAAGTAGTTTCACAAGGAGTTATTATGTCTTAAACATATACAAATTAAAATTTAAGTGACAAATATTTCCTTAAAAACTAATAAACATTAATGGAGTCAAGTGCAACGTTAAACGTTTGCTTTGGTGAACTATAGGCGTTGGCGAGATTTCAGCTATGCCGCCGACACGGCCAAACTAAATTAGTGCACTTCCTTGGTCGCTTTCTCTAAAGTCGTTAATCTGAAATGAAAACGAAAAAATTACACTTCTTTCTGTACATCTCGCCCATCCTGACGAAACTAATAAGTAGTAGAACAACATCCTTACCAGGATCAACTCATATCAGTATACTTCATCTGGCTAAGAATAACAGTCTTATGAGGATCGATTTATCTCAATGTACTTCATCTGGCTAAGGAAACAGTCTTACCAACTCATACCAGTACACAATAATATCACTGAGTTATCTCCTGTGTTGGACAATGATGTAATTGAGCATGAGATTGATATTCTCGCACCTTCTGTTAATTCTTTACATGATGGTGCCAGTGACAAAAGCTTTGTTGAAAATTTTTTATAGTTTCACCGCCTGTTAAGGAGGATAATAAAAAAATAATTTTAAGGATTCTGTTAGCATAAATAAGTCTGACATTTCTGTGATATTATTAAACATTCAATCGTTAAGGAACAAATGTGATGACCTCTATGTGTTTTCAGTGAGTAATAATTTACCTGATATAATACTTATTACTGAACACTGGTTAAAGCCAGACGAGTGTTTTCTTGTTTCAAAATATACTCCAATTTCTATATTCTGCAGGGAAAGTGTTTTACATGGAGGTACGTTGGTTTTAGTTAAGAATAAGTTGTATTTTAATAACTGTTTTGTAAATGTTGATAAACTTAATTACTTGTTGAAGGAATGTATTTTTGAATTTTCGCTGTGCTTTTGCAAGCGTAATAACTTGCATATTTTATGTTTGTACCGTTCACCTTCAGCTCAGGTTTATGAATTTTTGAGGAGACTTGATATTATTCTCTCACACATTTCGCCTTGCTCTAGAATTATCCTGGCTGGTGACCTTACATCAATTTTGGTGATAAACATTCAATTAATACTGTTTTGCTTGTAAATTTGTTCACAACTTACGGTTTGGAAATGCATACTGACTCACCTACTCGTGTATCTAGAACTTCAGCGACTACTATTGATTACTTCTGCTTAAACATCGATGTTACATCTTGCTTAGTCATAAATGCTGTCCTTTCTTCACAAGGCTGTGTGTTGTACCTTTTCTAGTATGTTGGCTGAGATTAATAATAAATGCTGTCATGGTAGAATCTTTAGTCAGGCAAATTTTGGTGCGTTTCGGCATCTTTGTCTTAATGTCAATTGGCTGGGTATAGAAGTGTCTCCACAGCCATTCACAATGTTTTACTAGACGTCTTTGACCGGGCTTTTCCATTGCGTCAGTTAAAACATAGGAAAAAGAAACGAAATCTGTGGCTGACTAAAGGATTGAAAATATCTGCAGCTAATCTTCGTTGTTTTAACTATTTTAAAAAATATTTTGATAATTTAGGTTTTATTTCGTATTGCAATAGATATCGTAGGATTTACCGTAGACTAGTAAATGCTGCAAAAAATTATTATTATGAAAACCGACTTTCATGTGCTAAGAACAGACAGAAAGAGAGTTGCTGCATTATTAACGAATTGCAAAACAAATCTGGTAGGTCTGGTTCTTATAATGACATTGATCCAGATACATTAAACAGTTTTTAATGCAGTATTGCAGGAAAATTGGTCCAGAATTTGGCTGTGGGAGTTGATCCTCTGATGAAAGATTTATCTGTTCCTAGTTATTTTTATTTTTTCCCCACACACAACCAGGAGATTAGAGAGACTCTTCTTAGTATAAAAAACAAGAAAGCTCGTGGAGATGACAAGATGTCAGCTGAAGTTCTCTTAAAATTGCCAGAAAGTGCTTTGGATGCCCTCACTTTTGCAATTAATAATTCCTGGTCTAAAGGAGTTTTTCCTTCATGTCTAAAATCGGCAATAGTGATTCCCTTGCATAAAGGCGGGGATCTCAGTGAGCCTTCGAATTTTCGTCCAATTTCTCTTTTGTCTGTAGTCTCCAAGGTTATTGAGAAAGTTGCTAAGAAGAGATTGTGTGAGTATCTTGAGACATTTCACTTACTTACCTTGAATCAGTTCGGATTTCAAAATGCCAAAGGGACGCACGATGCAATTTGTGGTTTTCTCGAGGGTGTCCACACTAACATTAATCACGGAGAGGCGGTGGCATCGGTTTTCTGTGATCTCTCAAAAGCTTTTGATTGTGTCGCTCACAGAATATTGCTGTCTAAGCTCGAGTTGTATGGTTTCAGGGGCTCGGCGCTGTTATGGTTTTCTTCATACCTTTCAGGTCGGAGCCAATCTGTAACTACTTACGAAAGGCGATCTTCGTCATTGAGCATAAATTGTGGGGGGTCTGTTTTGGGTCCTCTCTTGTTCTTGATCTATATTAATGATCTTGTGAAAGTTAACATACCAGGAAAATTTACCTTATTTGCGGACGACACCTCGATTGTATCGCATAATAAAGAGATTGCTCAGCTAAGGAAAATTATAGCTCACGACTTGCTGGAGGTTAAAAGATGGTGTGATTCAAACCTACTTTCCTTCAACTTGACGAAGACTAATGTTGTTGGTTTTATGTGTGACATGCAGAACTTGCAGTTGGACAGTGTTACAATCCTTGACAGCCATGTAACAAGGTTTTTGTTGATAAAAATTTACGTTTCGAGGATCACATTTTAAATCTGAGCAAGAAACTCTCTTCTGGCTGCTTTGCAATCAGAATTGCAAGAAATGAAGTTGGAATGGCAGTGGCGCGTACCGTTTACTTTGCCTTATTTGAATCGCACCTTAGATATGGGATTCCATTCTGAGGTTTTAGTAGTCAATATCTGTTAAACATCTTGTTTGTGCTGCAGAAGAAACCTGTTCGCTTTATTGCTGGTGTGGGTCTAAGAGAATCCTGCAGATCTCATTTTCTGTCACAAAACATCCTACTACTGCTTTGACTAAGAATTCTTTGATTTATGAGGGCAGAATGCTTTTTAACCACTTGCTAAGTAGCCTTAGAACAATTGGGTCGTTAAAACAATTTAAAAGAAGTCTTAAAAAAGTATTGTTAGGCAAAGCCTACTATAACCTTGCCGAATTTTATGCTGACCCTATTGCCTAATCTGTCTGTTTGTATATGTTATCTATCTTATGTCCTTTTTTCAGCTGTACTGTTTTGCAAATACTTGTATTTACTATGTTTGTATTTTATATTGTTTAGCTTGTTTAATGTTTTAAGATTTTTTTTGTATACTATTAGACTTTATATTATTTTGTAGTATGCTTTGTCAATGAAAATCGCATTTCCTCGATAATAAAGTATTTTGAGTTTGAGTTATGTTTGAGTTTATGTCAAAGTAAGTTAAATAAAAAATAACACCCTAGGGAATTATTATAACAAAATAATGCACTAGGGAATTATTATAGATAGAAATAATAATTTGGTTTATTATTATTAAAACTAGATTTTTCTCAATTAACGTAGTCGGACTTTAAACGTTGAAGGTGCCACCGGTATTATAAGGGATAACGCTTTTGGTCAACTTATGCACTGTTTCGACCTCAAATGTTATGAGCCTTGTAATACCCTTGATACCTTCATAACTATAAAGGGATCTTGATACCTTAATGACTAATCACCAAAAGGTATATATGTATTGAGTGTTTTGATGTGTAAAACTAGTATAATATCTTGCTGTTTTTATTAGTTTGGTGATGGAATAAAGTATCATTTTTCACTTTTAATGCATTTTTTGAAATCGGTTTTTTTTATATAAACATTTTTATTTCATCCTTTTTAGTTCTATTTTTTTCTTCTGTCTTCTAGGTAGTTCAGCTCCAGTTAACATTCCCAGCTCGGCACCTAGAGCATTGGGGGGTTTCAGTCCAAACAACAGCCCCTTGCAACCATTTTTGTCAGCCTCTAGATTCTCCCATTCAGACACGATGGACTTTCTGAACCACAGTCAGATCCAGCTGAGCAGTAGCGCATCGAAAATCAATAGTTTCTCGGGTTTCTTCGACTTTCAGACGCAGAGTATATCGCCTAGTTCTAGGAATCACAATAGCTTTAGCATGTCCCCTAGTATAAATAATAATTTGGAGGTCGTAAGGTGAGTTTATAATAACTAATTTTCTGTTAAATATTCACCCGGCGTTGCGTTTGTTTTTTTTTATTTGGTTAATTGCATTCAGCATACTAACGGCATCTTACATAGTCATAGTTTTATTAACTAACCTCAAAGTAAAAGTTTTGTCAATATAAGTTTGCTTTATAGAAAACAAACAATAATACATTTTATATACAAAAATAGTTACATTGTAATGTGTATATCCTTGCTTATGTCTACCTTGTGTTTTTTAGCAGCATTGTGGGCCACATATCTATAGAAATAGTACTGTATATAAGTTGCCACAAAACAGTGGCTCACTATTACAGCTTTCTTTACCAAAATATTATAATGAAATTTTGATTGGTTAAATAAACTTATTTTTTTTTTATGATAACAGCGTCTTCATATCTTTTTTATTTTCAAATTTTGAATACTAACGTTTGTTTTAAAAAGGGAACTCCCCATATTATATATGCTTGCTTATTTCATGCAAATCTATTTTTTTTTATATCTTAGAGTGATGGGAGTGATAGGATGATAGTCATAATGATTAATTTAAGTAATCTGGGAAAAATAATATTTTCTCTTTTTTATTGACTAAACTTCATTTATATCCATTTAAATTCTTTTAAATTTAATTTAATGGGAAAATGTTAGCTCAAGGATAATTTTTTGTGAGTAATTTGATACCACACAATAAAATGCGGTTTAAAAAAATTGCAAAAAAACAAAGTAACTATTTAGTTTAAAAATTAGAGAAGCAGTTTATTATGTATATATTAAATAATCAGCAGAGAGCTTTCGACTAACTAGTTATCAGCAGTGCTACTCGTCCTCAAATACAATGAAGTAATAGACATCGTGACCTCGTTTTTAAACTTTTGAAATGTAAATTTTGTTGTTCAACAGAGTTTATTAATGGTTTCATCGTCTATTTTTTTTTTAATTAATCAACTTATTCATCGAAATAAGTAATCACACATACGGCATTCCATTTAAAAATCAAAAGCTATTACAAGAAATTCGAAAATATAAAAGTTCAAAAATATTTAACCAAAGAAGAAATTTGTAAGTTTGAACCACTGTTTACTAACAACCAGTATTTTATGTTAAATTTTAAGGATTCAAAAAGAAGTATAGTAATAAAGTATATGACTAAAAAGATATAATCTCCGTTGTTTCATTCGTCAAAGCTGCCAAAGCATAATAGTATTTTTAAAAATGTCTTTTAAGTTTTATTCTATTATTTGTAAGCTGTCATATTTTTGATTAATTAATTAGTTAGTTGACCCATCTTATATTATTGTATCATAAAGTCTAATTAATTGAAGAGTGTGTATTAAGTTAGAACAAATATAATTGATTTGAGTCTTCACTAGGAAATAGTATTATGAGGAATATGTTATTAGGTCCTATTTAATATCTTTTTTTTTTTTCTTAAAAAAAGTTAGGGTTGACAAAACACGGCAAATCTATATTTGTGTAATAAACCATTTTGGCACATCTGTTTTTATAATAGAAACTGAGATTAAAAAACAAAAATTGGTTATTAAATTATTTGGTTATTTACCAGAGGCGATATTCCCAATTTGCACTTTCTAATCCTAATCTTTCAGCTGATAATAAACTTTATTATACATTACATCAGTAAAAATTGTATGACCATTTGCCTATTGATGTTCGATAAATTCATATTTTGATTATAGATTTTAGTTTACTGTGTAAGTGACTTGTTTTAATTTAAATCTGTTTTAGCTCATCTAAAATTAGTTCTATTTTATTATTTATATTATTTGTACAAATAAGTTTTTATTAATATGTCAAATACAATATTTTTTAGCCTTTGCTCTTTTAAGGTCTTTCTGTATATTTTTTGAGTGATTTTTTATGTTTTCTATTTTTTTTTAATTCGCTCTTAAGTGAAACTGTAAGATATAAGTTATTGTTTTGTCAATAAGAATATATAGTTCTTGACTAAAAGTTATGCTAAATGTTATTACTTGTTCATTCCAATATATAAAAATAACTTGTCCATTCCAGGCTACGAGATGAACTAACGCAAGCTAGGCTACAGTTAAACAATTGGGAGGACAGACTGCAGCAGGCAAGGACGGCCTGTGAGGCGTGGCAGCGCGAGACTGAGGAGGCAAACCGAAAAGCGAAACAGCTAGAAAGCAAGCTCCAAGAGACCCTCAGCCAGTACACTACCTTGAAGCAGGAGTGTGAACAGCTTCAAGATGGTCCCCACATACGTAGGCTAGCCAAAGTCTCGGAACTGGGCAAACTGTCGCTTGGTGTTTTGAAAACGATCCACTCCCAGGTCAGGCAGGACCTGGAGGAGATAGAAAAAGTGTTGTATAGGGAGACTGCCTCTAAGTGTATGGTATGTGAGGAAAGGAATAGGACTGTTACGTTAAATTGCAATCACTTTGTGCTCTGCGATACCTGCGCAGGTACGCAAACAGAGTGCCCCTACTGTCAGACACCCAATAGTCTGGCAAATAGCATGTGAATATGCGGATATTAGGCCTGTAAGGGACTATGTTGTAACTTATCCTTAGATGGTTTATCTTTATGCCTGTTTGGCTGAATATCACCAAAGTTTGGTAGTTGAAGGATACTTTGCAATGTTACTATGTGCCATAATGGTCTCACAATATCTTTGCAAAGGTGTTAAATAAAGATACATTTTCTTATACAGTTTTCAATATATATTGTGTAGTTTTATAATTGAGGGCAAATGTTAGAAAACTTTTTTTAAGCTGTCATTTAAGTGACCACAACAAATTTTGAAAGTTTTTATACAATATATAATTACCGGAACAGTAAATCAGGAACAAATCAAAAGGTACCATATGGGAGGAGCTTCATTATATGTCACATATACCAAAAACAGTAGTATAAACTGTAATTCGAAAATTTGTTTCAAAAGTATTAGTTGCTAGGAGTTGACAATTGATGTCAGTTTGGTTATGTGTAAAGACATATACAGGGTGGTTATTTAATGAGAGGAAGTCCAGTATCTCCTTTAATTTTAAAACACAAGTAAAAGTTTGAAATAAAAGTTATAGCAGCATAAAGCTACGTTTTTTAAATAAAAGCCCCAAGTTGTTATTTTGACGAATTCTGCTCAAAAAGTTGCCCATAAAGCAATATTTAATTTTTCATAAACTTGCAAAGTTATTATTAATTTTCAATCAATTTCAAGAAAAACGTCATGTTATTAGAAAAATAGTATTAATGTAAAAACATATTTGGTACCTACAAAGTTGAAGATGATTGAAGTGTCTCGATTAAGTATAATTTCCAAAGTGCTTAAATAAGTATTTTCTACAGAGGTGTAAACTTTAGAACTCGATTTTTTAAATAAAACACCATGTATATAGATATATTTTGTAGGATTCGTTAGCCTCAAATTTTGTTATTGCAAGTAATTATTTGTTTTCAAAGTATTTAGGTTTTTTGTAAAAAGCAAAGGTAACCGATTTTTTAATCCATGTTAGCCATGATTTTAATATTTCCAACATTTGTCGTTTTTATAATTATAATAACTATATTATTAAATTTAGTTTATTGAAATAAACAAAGGTAACATTCAAATTATTATGTACTAGCACAAAAATGTTAATGAAAAAACAGCAGAAATCCTAAAGTAAATGTTCAATATGTCTAAACCAACTTGCAAGTATTCCTTGAATGACTTATTCACTTCATTTATCATATTGTCCTTACCATTCTGAAAAACTGTAGTAATAGGGTACTCCATACCGTCATTGGTGGTTTGAGTTATTCTATACAATCTCTACAATCGGACTTTAATGTATCCCCACAAAAAGATGTCCATTTTTGTGAGATCAGGCGATCAAGGTTGTCTTTTAAAGAGTCCTCCTCTTCGTATCCATCTTTCTAGAAATGCGTTGTTAACTAGGTCATTAATTAACACTGCACAATGCACTAGTGCCCCATTGTGTAATGACTACATTTGCTGCTTTATGTTATCTGGTAAGGGTTGAATTAATTGTGGCAGAGTATTTTTAAAAATTTGTACATAAATTTGACCATTCACTGTCTTTTCAAAAAAGTGTAGACCATTTACGTAATTTTCGACTATACCACCCCATACGTTTGACTATTAGTTCTTATAAAATATAGATTAGTAGTGGCATAATAATGGAAATTGTGATTATTGACGTTACGATTTTTGTGGAAGATTGCTTCATCTGTAAACAGTACTGAATTTTTTTTTGAAACCATTCGCAAATTTCTACTTGCCTTTGGAGATCCTGAGATAATAATTCGTGCATCAGTTGTATATGATACAGATACATTTTGTTTTTATCTAATAACTTCTTCACTCTAAATTGATTCGTGTTATTCTCTTTTGTTACTAAGTTGGTAGAAATATGGGGATCTTCTGTAACTCTAAAAAGCACATTTTCTTAGGTCATCACAGTTTTGTTTCTTTTACTCTTTTGATATAACACACTTTCAGAATGAAAAAAATGCTCTAGTAGTGTTTGGAAGGCCTAATTTCTCAGCTGCCTTCTCTCTGGATATATTTAACGGTACACTCTTGTTGCAAGTAGACTGTTTTTGATATTTGGGCTCAGTACAAAAACTATATCTATTAATTCTTCAACACAGAAGTTCATTTTTACAAATATTTTATTGTTACGAGTCACTCTGCTAGCTTGTTTGCTAACAACCCAAATATTTTGAAAACTGATAATTTTAGGATACTACTTGCAATAACAAAATTTGAAGAGGTTAACGAATCATACAAATGGGTGTTAATTATATAGGGTGTTTTATTTAATAATATCGAATTTTAAAGATTTCTTGAAAAGTTGTTTATACTTTTGTAGAAAACATTATTTAAGCACTTTAATAATTCTACTTAATCGAGACATTTCAATTATCCTTCGACTTTGCAGGTACTGAATATTTGTTATTTAACGCCATAAATATCTTTTTTCTAATAACATACCATAAGTATGACGTTTTTCATGTAATTTATAGAAAAGTGGCACACTGCAACTTTATGAAAAGTAAAATATTGCTTTATAAGTAAGTAAGTTTTTCATCAAAATAAAAATTGTCATTTAAAAAAATATATATTTTTATGCCGCCATGTGGTGATATAGCACCCTGCTTATTTTAAAATATTTTCTAAATTTGCTTCTTTGCAAACACTGTAACTTTTCTTTCAAATTTTTTCTCATGTTTTTCAAATGAAAGAAGATACTACCTTGTACTAAACCGCCGTGTATGTAGATACCACAAATCAGTTGCAAGTACAAATATGAAGTGTTCTACTTAAATTAGAATAAATAGGTTTTTGCAGAAAATTTGATATATTTGGCAAAATTGTCTCTCACTTTTTTAGCATAAGTTGAGTATTTCATTAAAAGAAAAAAAAAAGAAAAAAATCAAGAAACCAGGAAATTTTGCAAATACTTAAGATATCATTGCTCTTGGGATTAAACCATGTCAAAATGGAATAACTTCCGACCTTTCGCCTTCGATTACACGAGGCATCTACAGGGATCTTTACTTCGCGAGATCGAAACCCTGAATGAGCTGACAGATATTCAGGCTGGCTTTTCATACCTTATCTGTATTCACCTAAGCCTAACCTAACCTAAATCTTCCGAGCACAGTGTGCCAATATCGCGAAGTAAAGTCCCCTGAAGATGCCATCATACAATCAAAGGCGAAAAGTAGGAAAGTGATTGAAGAACCATGATTTCTTAACTGTATAAAGCCATGAAATCTTCAGTTCTTTGCTAATAAGTACTTGCTAGGGTAATTCATTTTTTAATTTACAAAATATTTGTGGGCTTAAGAATGTCTGGTTTGAATTACTGATATTGCTGAATAAGTGTTAATTATATAAAAATGTACCTTTAGATTGATATTTCTTCTTCCTGAAAATTAATGCTCTCTATATATAAATTTTAGGTGTATTAATCATTTTTTAAAATAAATTGAATTTGAAATATTTTATACAAAATTCTTTATACAAAAAAATATATTTATTTTTGATATATAATTTTGCTTTTAAGGTAGATACAATTTATATTCAGCTAGACTATATATATTTTTTAATATTATTTTTTAAAAAAGTGTATTATATTAAAGATAGACAAAGGTGGGGTAAGTTACAACGTCACTCCATTGCAATTTAACAAATTTAATTCATAGTTATAGTTCTTTATATAATTTCTTTTTAGATTTTAAAAAGAGAAATGTGAATGTTAGTATATTATTAATATTGCGGTAGCATCACCATTGGTTACTTATTTTTAAAAAATAAGTAACTTTTTATATTCTGTTGTTGGCCACATATTGTGTTTTGAAGAATGATTGATAGCTTTTTATCGATGGAGAGGAATAATCCATGTTTAAAACTATATAAGAAATTAACTTTTAAATTACTTATAGCAATTAAAAAGTCAAGGAAATATTTTTAAAATTTAAGTTAAATATATTATTTATAGATATAAAATAAAAATAAAACGTTTTAATATGGATTATTTTGGGCCTTTTTATTATGACTTTATGTTATTAGTATTTATCTAGGTTTTTCAAATTGTTTTATTTTTTTACAAATTGCTGCACCTGAACATATCAATAGAATTAGGATTTTATTTAAAGAAAATTCTTTTTATTTTTTTAAATAACACGCGTTTGAAGTTGTTGAAAATGGACTGCATTTTGAACCAAAAAAACTGCCTTTTTAGTTAATTTTTAAGCTTGTGTTCGAAAAATTCTTTTGAAGTTCCGAACAACTATAAGTGGGATAAGTGCTCATAAAAACGAATTTTAGATATTAATTGTAATCATATGATTCCAATAACTAACAAAAGAAAACAACTGACTTCATCAAATACTTTATTAAAGCCCTTGTAGAAAGTATGAACCTCAGCACCTAGTACCAGAAATATCTTTAATTAAACAGAAATATATTTACATGAAACCATGGTAGTAACTATATAATTTTGTTCAATATATTCAATAAGATTGAAAATGCTAATGTTGTTATAAAACAATTTCCTGACTGATTATTCCATTCCTGATATTAGTAATCATGTGCTAGGTGAACCCATGAAAGAAACAATTGTGGTAGATGATTCCTTAATCTTTATGATTAAGCTTTATTAGTTATATTCAGAGGTCAGTTTAATTTTGTAAAACATTCTGCGGAAAATGCAATTATCAGCAAACCATTTATTGTAGATAAATATTGATTCATTGGTGCATTTAATCTTTAAAAAGTTTATAACTACACATTTCATCTTCGGCTCAGTTTGAAGGCATTTTTTTATATTTATTTTCTTGTATCAACATTAAAATATGTCAGAACACGTCTGGAAGTATATTCTATGTGCCTAAGTTGTTTTACACTGGTTGCAAGAGAGGTGATTTTAGCGTATTACCCATAGACGCGCCATCATCTATCAGATAGCAAGTGGGTTTATATGTGAACTATCCAATTTCACTCTGGCATATTTTAAACTTGTTATTTCATATCTCGTTTATTATTTTTTACATGCATTAGGAGGAACGAAATTCTCGAGGAGATCCATTCTAATAAAAAAAAAATTTTATTGAATTCCATATTATTCAGTATTAATTAAATTATAAAACGATTAGTATTTTCTTTTCTAGCTCCTTACGGAAGTCAGGGATGAGCTACCGTTCAGCTGTTTTACCCTGTGAATTTCGAAATATTTAGGTTTTTAAAACGCTATTTTCTGTTTTCTGACTCTACTCATTTTACAATTCGCAATTTTAAACGCTGGAGTACTAAAAAAACTCCATTAACGACAAGCTTACATAATTACAATTTGCGTTTTACATTTGACTTAATGAGATTGTTTAAGTATTAGTGCAGCAATGGCTTAAGATTCGGTTAAGATTGTTCACAAAACTGACTGACATCTTTTGTTTCAACATTTTAGTGCTCTTTTTCTAGTTCATAGGGAGTGATTGTGTGTGATATATAGTTTTTAATGCCTTTGAACGGACTTTTGCAGGTCAAATACGCATTTATGTTTTATGTGTTGTCCTTGAAAACTAAGAGCTACTGTATATTGATACCAATGGGGTACAGGTGTATTTATGTAATGAAATATTAAAAGTAGTAAATAGGATTTGAAAACGCTAATATTTTACTAGTTATAAGATATATTATAATAAGTTCTCTTTCAAAAAGTAAAATAAGACGTACTCGAACCGTCTCCGTGGAATTTTTTGCTGAGATCTTTCATCCATAGAAAGACTGCCCCGTGTGATCTTAGAAATAAGGAACCAACCAATTTCGTAATATGATCTATGTCGTCATTCGTTGAAAACTATCATATGTTCGAAATGAACAAGGCTAAACTCATTTTTAAAATCTCAATAAAAAGTTTCACTTTATGATTTTGCATGTATAGGGTGTGCCCATGATAATATTGCTATTGGCATTACACTTACCAGCATAAAATTCTTCCCAAACAAACTTATTAGGTTAAATGACTTTCTTAAATCATGTACAAAGTACGATTTGGTGCTTCAGCTTCTCACACAGGAAATTTTGATTATGTTGAGAATGCCCCATTCAAATTGAGATCTGACATAGTCTGAACAGATGGATCTATATAAAAGTATCCTCATTTCATTTTAAGTATAAGCACAACTAAATAATTGGTTGTAATATATATTATTATTAATAAAATTCAAATGTTCGGATGTATTTATCCCGGCAGATAAAAAAAAGGAATTGTAAAACTGAAAAAACAAATAAATTAGCAGTCTTTCAGATTAAGGTAAGTACATATATGTTACTAGCCTTTAAAAATTGTTTATTAAGCCTAAAAACCAATATTTCATTTTGGTTCAGTATTTAGCTAGTAAATTTTCTTTAATTTTTACATTTTTGCAACTCTAATAAAAATAAATAAATAAATAAATACATTTATTATCCAAATGACACAAAGTGTATAGAATTCGTCACTAAAGTTAACAGTGTAAAAGAAAATGTACACAATAAACATCCAAAAACTAACAAAGTACTACAACTAACAAAATAATACAGAAAATCAGCCAAGAAAATCCTTAACGGCATAATAACACTTATCTAATAAAAATAGTTTGATACTTTTTTTAAATAGCGGCACACTATTGCTATATTTAATTTGGTTGGGCAAGTTATTAAATATTTTAGGACCTGCGCTTTAAGTATAAAATTTTTGGACAAATTAAGCCTACAATGAAATGTTTATTCTTTACAAACATATGACCGTTTTTGAATACAAACAGACATATCTCAAAAATAACTACACAAGGTACTGGTAAAATTTTAAATTTACTAAATAGAGGTCTACAAGAAGTAGTGGATGAAACACCAGCAATACATCTTAGAATCCTTTTTTGACTTTTAAAGACCCTGTCCGCGTGAGAAGTCATACCTCAGAAATGGACCCCGTACAAAATCCTAGAGTGTATGATAGCATGGTAGACACTAACAATTTGATGAGCATCCATGACGAGCCTGAGATTTCTGACTACATAGCAAAGAGTATTTAGTTTAGCAGATAAATTCACACAGTGAGCTTCCCAGGAAAGAGTATCGTCCAGGGTCAGCCCAAGAAACTTTACCGATTTCTCACTCGGAAGTCTGTCCTGATCTGAGCACAATTCCAAATTTAAACTAGCGCGAGTTTGACTAGTATGAAATACCATATAGCAAGTCTTTTTTGCGTTGAGAAAAAGTTCATTCAGTGTAAACCACTCATTCATTTCTTTAAGTGCCCTATTTGCTGCAACCTCCACACTTAACCCTCCGTTGGCCCTAACCAGCGCTGATGTGTCGTCCGCATACATAGTTATACGACTGTGAGTCAAGTCGTGTGGCAGATCATTTACAAAGAGAAGAAATAACACAGGGTCCAGGACGGAACCCTGTGGTACTCCCAAATTAACATCGAGCTCAAAAGAGCGCGAAAATCCCGGTGCCCCCCCAGACTGCCCTTTGACTTCGACATATTGCTTACGCTCCTTCAAAAATGAAGAAAACCAATTTAAAACTACCCCGCGAATCCCCATCGACTCCATTCTGTCGAGAAGGCGATTATGCCCGACGCAGTCGAACGCCCTGCTAAGGTCACAAAAAATCCCAACAGGGCGCTCGCCAGCCTCGAGTGCATCCACGACTTCGCTAAGAAAATCTAGAACAGCTGATGATGTCGATCGGCCAGATACAAACCCGTGTTGCCGTAAAGTTATCAAATTATTCTTAATTAAATAAGATTGCAGTCTGTCAAGCATGGCATATTCAAATATCTTTGAAAAACACGATGTCAAGGCAACTGGACGATAATTTTCAAACAATGTGGGGTCTCCCTTTTTCAAAACAGGAACAACCTTACAGTTTTTTAAGGCCCTAGGAAAAATACCCGTTTCCAGGGACAAGTTAATGAGGTATATCAACGGCTTTATGCACCATTCGGCAGTTTTCTTAAATACGTCCAAAGGAACATCATCTGGTCCTCCGGATTTCTTATTTTTTAATTTATTTTTAATCAGATTAAAAATTTCTGTCTCACTAAAAGGAAGAACACTCATGCTGGCCAAAAATGTACGATTCCTATCCCCGATTAAAGAGTGATTATGATTCTTTGACGTTCCTATATTATTCAAAATATTTTTGGGAGTCTCGATAAAAAAAATTGTTAAAACAGTTTGCAACATCTAATGGGTCCTCCAATAACTTTCCGTTATCTAAAATTTTTAATTTTGAAGCGTGACTTTGGTTATTATTTAGCTCAGAAACAACAGACCACATAGCTTTAGAAGGATTATCGGAATTAAGTATTTTTTGTTGATAATATAGTTTTTTTTGTATTATTAACTAGCTGTCTATGTTAACCACTCTGGATCCTATACCTTGCGTCCAGATCAGGGTTTTCCCTTCGGCGCTTATGAAGCGATTTAAGACTTCTACTAGACTCTTTTACTTCCTGCGTGACCCATGTCTTTTTTTTATTGTTATTAGTATGAATTATTTTCATAGAGAAACACATATTGAAGTAATGTAAATATGTATAATAAAAATAATCAAATTGATAATTAAAATCACTCCCCTTGTAGACCTCTAGCCAAGTTTCACTTACAAGTGTAGAGATAAAATTAAGCACATTAGTATTACTAAAATGTCTACTAAGTTTATTTGTACTAGGTGATTTTTTCTATCTAGCCCTGTATTAAACAGAACTGTCTCGTGATCGGAAACGGTGTTACCTTCCACTACTGCCTCGTCACAATCAATGAGATTAGTAAATATTAGATCAAGTGAGGTGGCACTGCTAACACCGACACGAGTCGGGACATTAACTTTATTTCTTAAGTTGAAAGACAAAAGCGTGTTTATAAAATTTTCGTTGTCACCAACGCTTAGTGAATGAGTATTGAAATCACCTGTGAGAATAATATCGTAATCAGATTTATAAAACTTATCTAACATAGAATTTAAATTATCGATAAATATATTAAAATCCCCCGAGGGCGCTCTATAACATGTAAACAACAATATACACTTATTTGTATCAGAATACCACTTAACACAACATACTTCTAAATTTTTATCAGAACAAAATTCGCTTACATCAATAGTAGTACAGTCAACATCATCTTTAGTCCAAATCGCAACACCTCCGTGTGCAAACGTCTCGCGACAATAAAATGTTTTAAGGCAATACCCTTGAATTGTCATATACACTATATTATCAGGTTTAGCCCATGTTTCCGTAATACAATAAAAATGTATGTAACTTTTCCTATAATTTACATCAAGAAAGTTGGCCTTATCAGTATTAAAGCCCCGAACATTTAACAGTAGAATATCATATGCAGATGAAAATGATTTTTTAACATAAATGTTTTTATTAATAAAATTACTGTCAAATATTTGATAGTCCGTCAAGCATTGTTCTTCTTGAATACTCTCGGGTGAAAAAAACGATTAACGCAGGTTCCGCTAGGCCACAGTGTAGGTGTTAAGGCAGCAGAAAGTCTACTTTCGCTAATCGTGACTTTAAAAGATGAATAATATTGGGGATATTTAGAAATTAGCTTTTCCACGTTAACTTCTGGGAAAATGGGTTTCAGAAAATTAGTAAGCTCATTAACAGTTGTTTCCGGATGTAATTTATAAACGTGTAGAAACACAAGCTTCAGTGGTTGTTTTAGGGTCGAAATATTTTCAGTATTACAGCCCACTATTGTATTCATCTTAGTTGAGCGTTTACGCCTGGACACGACTTTGGTAAAAAGCTGGTCGTCGTCCACCGGTAGATTCTTTTCAACGTTCAGTTTTGAAGCATTCAGATGTTGCATTCTTAATGTAATTCGGTTCAAGACGATTTTGCGATGTCCTTTGATCAGCAGGCAGCATATCCTTCGCGTTGATTTCGCCGGAGTACTGTCGCTTACGTTCGGAATTTTTCATGTGCAACTGTGCAGCAACGACGGGGGCAGCGGTACCACCTCCCGCCCCGCTGTGGATGGTTGTCACTTTGGGAGGGAGACGAGACGTGGCGCGCGCCTGCTGAAGCCCTAGGCCTATTTTAGCATTTCCAGCGACGGCCTTGGCGGAGGAGATGGGGGCCCCGCTATTTGTATGTTCCGTGATGTTTACATCGGTTTGTTTGTTACACATAACCCTATTTTCATTGTTAGTTTTTAAAAGGTTAATAATTGTATTCAAATTTTCTACAGACCTTTCCAACTCTTCCACGAGCCTTTTAGAAGCACAAACCTCTACCCTGGAGATTTTTAGTTGAGCCATAATATTAACACAATGCAGTTTTTCACAAGCTTGAGGCTCACTGCTGGTGTCATGAAAAACGTCTTCATTATTTTTGCCACTTCTAAAAACCCACGTACAACGTCGCCCACAGCACTACAACCCTCGGGTAACTTCTTATATATAATTATATGGATTAATTTATCTTTTGTTAATTTATTTAATTCGCTTGAAATTTGACCGACGATTTCAGACGACGTCATGATGATATTTAACTTTTAATTAAATTTAATTTAATTTAAAATTTTATAGTTTATTATATTATCATTTTCCAATCATATCATAGAACTTCGCAAAATATAAATGGGCTTTTAAATTAATGATACTTTAATGCTATAAAATTAGATATTTACCTCCAGATTCACTAAAAAGTTTTAATAATTAGACCAGACCTAAGTGCCTTGGCAAATGTCACTGTCATTTTGGTCCTTATGATATATATAAAAATTATTTGTTCCTTTGTTACATTTTAAATATATGTCAAATTAGACGTAATCTAAATTTTATTTAATGTTAGATACTTTTGGGCATCCACAGTGCCGTAGCGACAAATTAAACTTATTTACGCATATCTGAACAATATATTTTTAGGTTTAAAATAATTGGCTCACTATTTGTGATTTTACTTATAAATAATTGACACCCCCCTTTTTGAGGCAGCCTGTGGGCCTACACAAAAGTATACCACATTTAAGTTGTGTATCTTGGTTCGTACCATAAGATATTTAAATATAATTGGATTAATCATTTTCCCGTGGAAGTTTATATACTTTCGGTTTTCAATAAATACAGGAATTTGTGGTAAGGGTCTATTTGAATGGTGGTTTAATATCTCTAAACATGGTTAAACATTTAAAAGTATGATTTAATCAAATATGTGGCTGGCTGTTCAGTATTTTTTGGGATATTTTTATTTTCCTGGAACTTAATTAAAATTTTAATAGCCCATCTAAGAGGACCTATAATTTAATTTTTAGATTGTGCAAACTCTAAGACTTGACTTGACTTGACTTGACTAAGAAAACATTTTTGCAAGTAACATTTAATTCAACATAAAGTACTTTTTTATAAATTCAGGTAGACCCAATAGTCTTGAATAAGGCACCAAGAAATAGCGATAAATGGCACCCAACTGGGACTCATAGTTAAAAAAATTAACTTAACATATTATTTGCTAGAATTCTATGTTGGTGAACGTATGACAGTACTTGGGCATTTTACCTGATATATGCAAGTCAAAAATTACGTGTACATATAAAAATAAGAGCGCAAAGCAAATGACAGTTGAGTGGATTTTAAAATTTTTGACAATGAAATTATATTTTAAAAATGTAATTATTAGGGTAGATTTTCATTATGAGAATAACATATGGAAACAGTAGTGCGCCTATAGTAACCCTACAAAAAAAATTAGATGTTAGCCGAAGTCAAAAAAACTAAGACGACCAGTATGTAAAAGAATAATACTTTGATATAAAATATTTGTCAAAAAGACAGGGGCGGCTGTGCCGTATATGCTCTGGACTCAACATCATAAGATACAATAACAAATATATCAAAGGTGACTAATCTCTGGACGTCGTTGTCCTATGCAAAAATGTCTCTAAGTAGAATAAAGTTATTTTATTAACGCCCAAACAACAATTAAATTATAATTGGATTTTGAATACATTTTTATGTTGAAAGCTTACCCCTAAAGTGTAATAAATCTGTTAGAATTCAAGGTGACAAATGGAAAAATATCAATTTTTCATTGTAGGTACTTTATTTTTACAGAATTAATATTCACGGGAATGATTTAAAGAACTCATCATCATAAAAATCGGGACTGTTTTTCTAAATGGATTATATAATAACGTTAATCACGAATTCCTGCGAAAATTGCGTTCGTTGCAACTATAAACAGTATATAACGGAATAAAAAGGATCAGTCCAATATGGATCTTGTCAAAGGAATATAAAAAATATTTGTGTCACCAAAATACAGAAACCCTAATTTTTGTGGGTTCTCTGATAACAGATATTATGGTAATTACAAAATCTTTGATAGAAGAATTAAAATGTGTAGATGTTTAGTCAGTATACATTTTTTTAACAGCAGGAAATCTAAAGAGCTTATTAGGGTCACATTATGTAATTAGATTTTATTTTAATTAATGAACTAATTTTTAATATTTTAGTGTGCTCAAAGTCACATTAATAACAGTTTAAAAAAAAGTTCAGCTTGCATTTGACCTTTGTGTTTGTAACTAAGTTTTTTGTTTGAGCTTTATAAACAAACGATGCTCAAAAAAAAAAGAAAATTCTATAATAAAACAACGTGATCTGATCATGGGACAGTTTTTTTGACTTAATTAGATTTTTGAAAAGTCATTGTTTATTCTACTTACCCGTTTTTGTCCAATGCATAAATTTTAGACATTCGTTGTAATTTTTAATAGTCTTAATCTAAATGTAAAATCTATCATAACTATATGTATTTTAACTATTAAATTAGCATTTCTGAACTCTAGGTATTTGTCTTTAATTTTTTTAACACGTTCGCAGTGTTGACTCGATTATTATCCATGGTACAAAATGGTGAAATTTTAACCAAAAAATAAACGTTAAGGATAAAATTTCACTAAGCGGAGAACTCAGATATATATATATATATATATATATATATATATATATATATATATATATATATAACACGTTCTGAGGTTCTCCTAAGTAGGGCAGATTTTAAACTAACTCATTATTCGTATTCTTCTTTACCGAAAGTTTAAAACCGACCAAGATTGAATGAACAAGATTTCCTAGCTGAGATATAAGGTGATCTACTTTAATATACGTAATATCCGATGTTTGACCATATATACAATCCTTAATATATTGTAACGTAAATACATTTTATGTATTTACATTGATCTATCGAAAAATATGATTTTTTTTTCGATTAATATTTCGTTTTTTCATTGTTTAGTTTTTTTTTCTTTTAAGGTAAATTTCGCTTTGTCCATAAAATTGTAACAATTTTCCTGCGGCAATAAAGTTGTTTGTTTGAATAAATCTAATTTAACTATTTACTTCCACATAATTAACGTTATCTGATTTGGTGAAAAGAGATCAAAGAGAAAATTATGGTAAATCCACCATTTGTATTTCAAAATTGAATAAATATCTTAAAAATTGTAATAGGTAAGTGGAATAACGAAAAAGTAATATTTTTAAACTTTTATCTTGAATATCGTCTGATTTTACTACATGTATATGAACCTAAACTTTCGGTAATTATTTTTCCATCACCATCATCATTTTTGTAATAAAATAAAACTATTTCAAAAATAAGTTCTGAATAGGTAACAGTCTTAAATATCGTAAAAACAAAATCTGGATAAAAACATGATTAAAAAACAAGGTTCGGAACCGTTTTATTTTCACCCACAATGTACGTGTTCCGTTTCATCACGTAATTTTATCAAAATAATGATAAAATTACATTTAATTTTATTATTATATTGATATACCTATGCAAAAAATTATGTATTAAGTGATTAAGAAAAATTATTCGGCAAAGAATATGTTCAGGAAAAACAGAATAGTTTCAACTAAATTTAAAAGCTACCATTGTTGTTAAGCAGACAGAATATTTTAAATCATGCGATAAGTACAAACGATGAAGTGTGTATATCGAAAAAATATTTTAGAGAATTTTGGCAATATGTAGATGTGGATATAGTTCTAAATGCAAAAGTATTTTTCAAATAAATTATTCTCTAATGTAAAAAGTATGTGTCGTTTTTGGATTTAGGATTAAAAATTAAGAACCTATGTACCTTTTATCGCTTATTTTATAACAATTTTCCTTTACAAATAAATATTTTAATTTTTGCAAGACTTTTATTGTTTATACAGCGTGGTATAGTAGCATTATTTTGGGAGATACAAATAAAGTTTACGTAAAAAAGTTACTTTTATTAGTTTTGCTCAAATACTGTATTAGGGACATATGAGTAGTTTGAGTATTTTCTTGAATTTCGGCTTTCATTTCTGCCAACGTAAGTTGGAATATTTGAGTATCAGTTTTAGGAGCCCTAGTTTAACTATTAAAACAGACCTAGATAATCATAACCTAAAATATCAATGTTTCTGTGTTCACCTCGTTCGATATAAATGTTTTATTATTAATGTCCACAACCTTACGTAAAACTGTTTCAGATATAGGTAATTATTTTTGAAACCTGTTGACGAAAAAATCACCTTAAACATTTCATTCAGATAAAGAGGTATTGTAAAAAGACATTTCGTAATCTCGCAAAACCCTAAATTAAGTTTTAGGTTATTTTTAAAAACCCTTTACGAAAGAAGTGTCTTAAAAATTTCAAAATGGTTACTTTATAATTTACATAGAACGTTGCAACACCTATTTAAAAATTTTAAGAGTTAGAGGGAAGAAACATTTTTTTTTAAATAATTACGCCACTAAAAGTTACATGGAACTGTGAAAACCGTATTTAAAAATATTAAATTGTTTAGAAGCTACGGGGAAAAACAGTTTTTTTTGACAGCTGTCAAAATATTTTTCTTAAACAAATTGTGCTATTAAAAGTTACAATGGAACTGTGAAACCCATGTTTAAAAATTTTATTAGTTCAAAAGTTACTGGATTTTTTTTACAGATGTTAAATTATTTTTTTTTTTTAATAAATTACGCCATTAAAAGTTATATGGAACTGTGAAAACCATATTTAAAAATTTTAAGTAATTTAGAAGTTATGGGAAAAGAGTAGTTAATTACATATTTAAAAACTTTAATCAGTTCAAAAATCACGGGAAAAAACAATTTTTTTATATTTTAAGCAGTTCAAAAGTTACGGCGTAAAACTTTTTTTAGATGTCAAAAAATATTTTTCCAATAAATTACGCCACTAAAAGTTACATGGAACTGTGAAAACCATATTTAATAATTTTTAGTAGTTTAAAAGTTACGAGTAAAAGAGTAGTTTTTTTGACAGATCGATTTTAAAACATTTTTTTCAAATAAATTACGCCACTAAAAGTTACATGGGGCTAGGAAAACCATATTTAAAAATGTTAATCAGTTCAAAAGTCACGGAGAAAAAGATTTGTTTTGGCATATTTTCTTAATAAATTAAGCCTCTAAAAGTTACATAAAACTAGGAAAACCATATTTCAAAATTTTAAACAGTTTAAAAATTTTGGGTTTTACAGCTGCAATACTTGTTTTAAGCAAATTACGCCACTAAAAATTACATGGAACTGCGAAAATTGTTTTAAAAATTTTGGTGCAGTTCAATAGTCATGGGGAAAAAACAAGTTTTTTTGCAGGTGTCAAATTTTTTTTAGCCTCTAAATAATACATGAAATATTCTATTACCGAAAACCCCAAATTGATAATTTATGTCTATAAGGGTTTCAGTAAAAAAAATAAAAATTCACGGGTGCAAAAACAAAATTCCGGCTATTTATTACCAAAACCTCCTAAATCGATTTTTTATAGCGGAATGTTTCACTACTACTCTGTATAATATAATATATGATTTAACTGTAAACTGAAGACCTGCCAGTGTCAAAGAATTTCATCAAATTGTAAGACCCGTTTTGATTTTTTCCGTTTTCCGGGGGCTGCCTCATCCGTTTTAGGCTACCCTGTATACTGGACAAACATTCGTATCCAAAAAATTAAATACATTTGACGTGTTCCTCAGTTTTATAATAAATATATATAATCGAAAAAAAAAATCTAGTATCTACACAATGAATCTACTATTTTTCAATGTTAGAACATTTACCCCTATTTCTGTTTTCAATTTGATTATTACCGGCTTTGCGTTTTCAAAATTTGATTTTTATACGCTCTTGATAAAAATCAAAGATCTACGCCCATGACACCCAAGTTCTAATTCCTTGGGACACTGACCTAGTCTATTTTTTATGCAAATTTGAAACAAATACGTTTGGTGTATCTCAAGTTATTGTTGGGACAAATTTGGTTTTCAGACACACATCCATATAGATATTTTTTTTTCAAAAATATGTTTTAGGTAATTTAAAAACACTAAAATGTCCAGAAAAACCAACTTATATATTTCGAAAATTTTTGCGATTACAATTTTGTTTATACTACTACCCCTGTATAACATAATATATATTTATTACTACTTACCCGCCCAGTATAAATAAAATCCTTATTAAGTTACTATTGAATCTCGTATGTGTGAGCCTTAATAAACTGTGAAAATGTTATGTTGTATATGTTAACCATATACTACCATAAAAGCACACAAAATTTAGAAAATTTGAGTCTGTATACTAAAAACCTGCCAAAGTGTCAAAAAATCCCAGCCTATATACCTATTGAAAATGTCATCTATCCTGTATCCAATTACAAGCAAACATTTCACTATTCCCACTCATCCAGAAAAGGTAATCACTTATATCAAACGATTATCGTCATTCTCCATATCCGGAACAACAGCTAATTTTTTTAGATATTTTCACAAAATTGAGGAAAATGTACCTCAAATTGTGGCTACCTCCCTAAAATATTCAAATTTTATTCTGCCAGTCTCAAAAATACCCAAGAAATTACATTTAATTTATCCAAATATATACTGATTTAATTCTGACAGCAGCTTTACCCATGATTTACTCTGGTTGTATCAAGGTAACTCGACGATTTACGAGTTTCAACGGACACATGTTTTAAAATAAAAATAAGTAATTTTTTCTCCATTTTACCCACTTTCGCCTGAGAGAAAAAAAATGTAAGTGTTTGCCTTATAGCAAAAATTTGGAGCTTTCGTTGAGCCTATTTACTTTTTTCTATTACTAAGTTCGCTTAGGATAAACCGTTTAGATGCTACATGGACGGGCGCGAAACACGGGTCAAGAACATTACAGAAAGTTCAAATTTTAAATGGCTCGTCCTGTATAAATCAAAGCCAGTGGCGCAACTAGACACCCACTTTTGGTGGGGCTCAAGCCCTGAAATTTATAAGATAATATCGATTTGAGGATAAAACCAATTTTAAAGAAATGATGATTTTTTGTACGTGATATTTTTGTTAAGTTAATAATGCCATGCAAATTTTCGTGTTAACTTTATCTTTATCTTAACACTACAATGAATACAAAAAATTAAATAAATTTGCCGTATTTCACCGTTTTTTGAAATGTTACCTCTTTTTTATTTTAGATATGTATAATCGCAAAAAAATAAGAATCTACGCCAATGACTTCGGCAATTTTTTAATGTTACATTTACCCGGACCATATCTATTTTCCATTTGACTATAATTGATTTGGCGTTCGCAAAATATAAAACATTTACGGTTTTATACCGTTAAAAAATCGAATATTTACGCCCATGGCACCCTAAATCTAAATTGTTGAGACACGGTTCTAATCTAATTCTTGGTACAAGTTTGAAACGAATTAAAATTTTACCAGTTCATCCAGTTTTTAGTAATATTTTTTTTTACCTTTTATTAGGCCGAATTTTATCGCACGGCTATAATTTAATTATAAACTCTCGATTATATCTATTATCTAAGTTTTTATGTCTCTTATTATTTTTTAGACCATGACCGTAAGGCTATATATGATTTGATTAATATCTACTCACAAATTACGACACTTAAAGTTAGATAGAACGATGAAACCCGTATATAAAAATTTTAAGGAGTTCAAAAGTTACCCACTTCTCTTGTATAACATAATATGTGCTTTACTTGACCTGGTAACTGGAAACCTGCCAAAGTGCCGCCTCCTTTTTGGTCTACCCGGTATAATGAACAAAAATTATTTTGATACAAAAAATTAAATAACTTTGAGAAGTTTCGCCGTTTTTTGGAATACTACCTCAATTTTATTTTAAATATGTATTCTCTAGAAAAATTAAATGTCTACGTCAATGGCTTCCATTATTTTTCAATGTTAGAACATTTACCCCACCTATTTCTGTTTTCATTGTGACTATTATCGGTTTTGCGCTCTAAAAAGCTGATTTTTTTTTAAATCTTTTATACACCTTTCTCAACTTTTAGCTTCCATAACTTCAAAATAAGCGCGCCCGCCGATCGTCGATTGACCTCGAGTCCGCTGTCTTTCTACCTTGAGCGGGAACTCGTAACTTGCCTGGTCCCCATATACGAACATAAAAATTTTGAATGTTAAAAATGTTTCAAACATCCTCACACCTGCGTGATTTTGTACAATCCAAGAGCCAGTAAATTTCGTTTTCAACCTCCCTGTATTGTAAGCAACCTATTTTGACACTGCTTTGACAGACGTAAGTGAAAGTTACTCAACAAGGTATTGGTTGCCCTTAAAGAGAGGATGTAAGTCAACTTACATCCCTAGGGAAATAATAATCTAAAATTATTATAAGTAGCTTTAATTTTTGATTTCATCAACATATTACAAAAATCCGGTGATATGAATTGAAATTAATATTAATGGTACAATTATTACAATTATTCACATTATTAATACAATTTTGAAACACGTTTTCTCGTTTCTTCTCGATGTGTATTACATTTTCTGACTCCACAGATCATTCGTTTCTAACCAATGTTTCTGTCACTGTTGAAGCACTGCAAGAGACTTTTGGCTGGGTCTTATTGTATACAATTTTATTCGCTACTTTTTATTATTGAGGCTCTCACCTACGTAACTTTACGCAATAGTAGCGGATTTCCATCCACCATGTCGCTTGATAGCTAATACTTCAACTCCAGTATTTGCTAATAAAGTTGCCGACGTTCTTCTAAAAGAGTGTCCAGTATACATTTTGAAGTTCTCAAACTTTAGAAATTTTACTTGGAATTGAGGAAAACGTATTTTTCCCGACAGGCTGGTTTAAGCACTTTCCATTTTGATATCGCATAAAGAAGCGCGGATTAATAGTCGTCATGTAGGATCTTGTATCAATGTACTTTTGAATTATTTTGAAATGGCAAACCTGAGTGTCGTCACTTTCTGTCGCTGTAAATATACATAGCATTCCATTTTTGGAGTCAGGAATGGTCACAATTATGACTTCTTGACTTATTTTAACATTGTCCATTTTCATTTCACAGAGTTCATTAGAACGGCACGCTCCAGCAAATCCCATTACTATTACGACCTTCATCAATAAGTATATATCATCGGGGGCATCAAGCATGAACTTATTCTCATCTTCCCTGTTAAACACATTCGATTTTTTGGGTCTATAAGCATCATTTTTTCTCTTCAAAAATGCTCGAAGTTTTGGATATTTAGAAATATCTATATTTTCCTCTATAAAAAGGGTGACCTTCAACATCGAATACTCACACCATAATCCTCTCTATAAAAAGTGGGACTTCAATATAGAACTGTTTTCGTGGAAATACGCCAAAAACAAGGTTTCTGAGACTGCAGTAGCCGTCTTGCTTTGGCACCAATTCTTAAGGGATTTATATGCTGCTTCATACCTTTTTTTCGACTTTTCCGGTAGTAGAGATAAACAAGCAATATTCGTTGATTCTTCTATGTCTAAAACATCCAATTTGTCCATACAGAATCAATCAATTCGACTTCTTCAAACTTTTCGCTATGAATTGTCAACTTGACGTTGTTGATAAAATATTATGTTGCTCTGGCAACGGATCACGGCTGCCTTCATAATTTAATGAGAATGCTATCGAATGTAAAGATAATGAAAATCCAAAAATATATCCAGCATTTTCTTGTAAACATACAATACAGTGAGGGGGAAAAATGTTATATACTGTATGGGATGTAAGTACATTAACCAGTCTCGAACTTTTTTGCCAGCCCTCGCTATCGCTCGGGCGCAAACTCGTCCTCTACTGGTAAATGTTACTTACATCTCTTGTAATATAAATCACTATTTCGTGTCCAATTCAATTGGGTAAAAGTATACAGGATGTTAAAAATTAAAAAAAAAGGAAGAGGCAAGAGAAAAGTAAACTACGCTCCGGAAGAATACCTTTTTGCCCATTTTTACAAACAAAATGGAGTTTAAGTGTTATTTTTAAAAAAATATAGAAGGAGTTGGAACATAGTAAGAGATATTCTTTTCAAGTTTTTATCTTACCTATGTCGTAATTATTAACTATTGTAACAGCAAAATCAAAAGTATCTCAGAAAACAAACTTAAAAACATTACTCAATGGTGCACCGCGACAAAATGAGAACCTGACTATCGATCGACAATAGGCGAATCTCGCCAGATGTCACATGTTTTGGTTGACCCTCACAAATCGCCTGGGGGGGGGGGCTAATTCCGAGGTTGGGGGGGCTAAGCTCCCCCTAGCCCCCCTAGTTGCGCCACTGACCAAAGCGTAATTCTTTCGACGTGTTTTTTTCAACTCTTCGGAGGTACATTTGGGCACTTTGTTATTTCGAATCTCCTTCAAACTTCTTTTGAAACCTTCGACTCACCTTCACTAAGTAGACTGGGTTTCTGCCCGCAAAATGCCTCCAAAATTACCTCAATTTTTTTACCTTTTTTATTTTTTTAAGCGGCATGCTATTCCCCAATATTGGTGGTTTATGAACTTTTTGAGATTTTTAGATGGGAAAAAAATGTTCTATTTCAAAAAATTAACCTGGAGACTTGAATCGTGTTTCAACTGGGCTTCAAAAAATGTACCCATATCGGACACCATTGCCCAGTTCTACCAAAAATATGTTTTTTTGGTAGAACCATTTATTTATTTCCCGACGTACCACTACCCAGCGACAGCGTGCTGGTTTACACTATGAAAATTTTATATTTTTCACTTCTCCGATTTTCACCAAATTTTGTTCATGTATTGATTTTATGATATTTTGGTACCTCGTAGAAGCGAATAGTAGGTTGGACAGTTGTAGAAAATATTTTAGTTTCAGAATCGGCTTTCCTTTTATATGAAATGAAGTAAGAACTTCTGCTATATTCAGCTTGAAAGTAAGAGGAAGACCAATGTTGGTAGTTAGCTCAATTTTGAAAAAAATTGTAACTTTTTAAATTTTTATCTGAGAGGGTCGATATTTTGGCAGGACCTCGAAGCAACGATGTGCTTTTAGAAAAAATAGCCCAAAAGGCAAGGGGTTTTGCTGATTTATAATAAAAATTAATATTGTTTAGTGGCAGACGAATACCACCAAATGGATAAAACTAATCCTTTAAACGCAAGCAGTTTTTCTCCTGAAGTTTTAGCTGCAAACTTAAAAGGCATTTTTATACCTTTTGCCTCCTCATTAATTTTGCCTTATGGCAATTTTCAATAAAACTTATTTTTAGAGAGCGGCAGCAAAAAAATCAGAAAAAATCTTCGGCGATAAATGTAATTTGCTTACATTTTTTGGAAAAAATCGTCCTATAAGAATTTTTTCTCTTGCCGATGGTCTTTAGGAATATTTTTGTTTTCGGCGAAAACTTGTACCGTTTCGCCACCAGAGAGAGTTCAACGGACCCTTGTTTTTAACCAAAAAAACGAGGATTAGAGATTTAAAAAGATACTTCTCAAACTTCGATCGTGCTAATTTTCAATAGGCTTCAGCTTAGCTTCATGAATGTATCAAAAGTACGTTTTGACACGCCGCAGACGAACAAACTTTTTGAATCCTGGCAAGGACATAATAAACTCTCGTCGAGGCGACAATTTATAACAAGGTCAATCAAGCAAATTTGACTTGACTTTTAACAGAAAAACTAACTTTAAAATCTAGGAACAAAATAATACTAAAATGCAGATAACGTATTGCTGTAGAAACCGGAGAGTGACACATTATATATGGTAAAATATAAAATTGCTACATATTGCAAAATTGGTGCAAATTCCGCCGGCAATAATGATATGGTTGCAAAATGCGACCCTGTTTAGTCTTATCGTTTTGTACAAAAATGTTAAGGATAGACATAAAATAAGTAAAACAAGAAAGAGTACTATTTAACGCTTCTTGAAGAATGCACTCTATCATACATTTTTGTTATGATTTTGTCTTTGGGAGTTTCAAATAACACTCACACCCACAATATAATGGAAACTGCCGTGCTTCGAGTTGTTGTAAAGTTTGCAGCGCCACACCTTTATTTATATATGGGGAGTTTATTCCATTGTCTGTAGGAATCGGTTATACTATATAGAATATTGACAATAGACATGTAATGTGCAGCGTTGACATTCGCATTCGGCGCATAAACGCATACTGTATTAATTAAAATCATAATCGGGCAAAAATGATATACGTATGAAATGAACAATTACTGGAACTAAACTAAAATTTCAGTTAGCGGTGTTATAGTGACAGCATTTTTAAAAGCTTTTTTTTTAAATCTGATAATGCTCAGCCAAATAGCAAAATTCTGAACAGGTGCATAATTTTATGCTCAACTATCGCTAACACTAGAATTTTGATTATCTTTATCTAGAAGAATGAAGAAATGCAACAGCATTGGAAAATGGAATCTATTCTAGATGTGTTTGTGAACAAAGACTTATTTGATTTTTGTATTAGGTATATTATAGTAAAGTGCTTTGTAAATTAAATGAGATTGTCAATGATCATTGATTTTGCAATACATTTTCTCGGGTGAAATAACAAGATATATTTATTTTCATAGTGGAAATGAAAACATACCTATTAAAAGCTATTTGAAAATACATTAGGGGGAAAACCTTAGAGGAAGAATAAATACTCTAAGGGGAAAACCATCTAAACAAATTTTTCGGTATTACACTGTATTTCCAAATTTTATAAAGCAAAGCATATATACAAGTTGGTAAATTTTGATAAAGTCTGCCCCTAGAAAATGATGTGTAATTAAAATTTTCAAAATATTAGTCAGGCCTTCCTAGGTAAAATCAATTCTTGATTTCTTGACTCCAACCAATCAAGTTGAAGTTTATTTTAACCAATGACCTTACAAGGTTCTGTTCACCCGCCAATGAAAATTCGTTAGGAAGCGTCACTTCACTTTGACTTTCTCCGTGATAGAAGAAGCATCGTTTTGTGTTTTCAGCGAAGTTTTCTACTAAAATTTCTGGTAAGTTTTTAATTTTATTACATAAAAATGTCAATATTTGTATCACGTCTTTGCAAGAAACGTTCTGATGTATTTTTCTTTTTAATATGTTCCGTGGTTTTTGCAAAATGTCCCTTCAAAAAAATATTCATCGAGTGGGTTATTGTTTCCAGTCG
>JAUTXW010004928.1:0-88185 GCA_030620095.1 Kuschelorhynchus macadamiae
CATACAGTGTCCCACTACGGGCGGCCGGAGTAGCTTTTCTCAGAAACTATGAAGGCTACACCTTCATGAAAAAAAATTTCATCACGCAAAGTGGAAAATATTTTTAAGTTTGTAGAACTACCGCAAGATGGCGTACCTGCAATGGTAAATAAAAAAACACTTTTTTTGTAAAAATACCCAATATGAGACAACATTTTGATAACAGCAACAAATCCAATCAAATCTGCGTCAGTTTTGTTAAAGGCGTTTGTCATATTTCTAATAATAAGGGTGGGGGAAGGTAGAGTGAATAAATCAACTTTCAAAGCCCTCTGTCTCCTACATCTTTTATTTAATGTTATCCAAGTGGGTTCTTGTTTGAAGAGCATTTAAAGCTCTTTTAACTACTGTTATTTGGTGTTTATTGGTGCTCGATAGTTCTTGGTACACTAACTAGAGGGCGTTGTTTAAACGAAAAATGGATGTAATTTATCGTCAAACAAAATTCGATGTACCGTCGACTTACTAATTCCCAAGTCCAACGAAATTACTTTGGTGCTTAAATGTGGATTAATGTGAACGTAAGCAAGAATGTTGATAATGTTATCCTCATTTCTAATTGCACGATTTCTTCTAGGCACTGAAATCGGATTCACTTGACCAAATGTGCAAATTTTTAGCTAAACGCATAAATACTCTTTTACTGAAATGTCTTCTATCGGGATAATTAGCTGCATATACCCGCGCTGCAATATTCGCATTTTCGAAATTTTGGAAGTATACGGCTACCAGGTCATAAGCTTCTTCAATGGAATAAGACATCTTTACCAAGTCAGTTTAAGAAAATTTTAATAACATATACTCGCAAATACTAGATAAGGTCTAGCAATAAATATGCATTGTTGCTTATTTGAAGTTTGACATACGGCCATTTTTAAATTGGGTAACGCGCCAGCCAACCACGTTTAATCTGCCTTTTTGTTTTACCCAGCCTACTTGCAATATTTTAACGTTGACGCGTAACTGATAATATTACTTAGTTATTAACGTTATGCCTGTGAACATTAACATTGATACAAATAATGACTTACTTTAATACAGAATAAGCTATTTTTAAAATTAGGAATTAGGTTTTAGGATTTACCGCTTTTTATAGATACCTTCATAGGAAATAACTAAAAAATGAATAAAGATATCAAAATAGGGTTTAGTTAATTTTCCCTCAGCAAAATCAATGGGTTTACAGAAATGACAACAATTTTGAACATTTGTAAATACATTTTGTAATGGTAATTTTTTAGGACTTCAGTTTTACCGTTTTGTTATGGGCATAGCACGTTGGACTTTAAATTCTTCAACTTTTTGATAATGAATAAATTTGGACCAGTACCAAGCATGAATAAAATGTGAGGTAAAGCCAACACTATTGTAATAAGGAGTATTTGCTTTCAAGTTGTAATAAAGAATACTTTGTCACAGAATAACAACATTTAATTATGATTAAAAGCAAATTTTTGTTTGATCAGCGGAATACAGGTTATTTTGAAATAAGTAAAAAATGAATAAAGATATCAAAACGCGGTTTTCTCCAGAATTTGAATAATTTTTTCTCCTTTAAAATCACATTGTTAAAACCATACCGTTCTATTTGATTTTTTCGTAAGAACTATCGCGAGCCAAAAAACAGTAGTTAAAAGAGCTTTCTTTAAATGCTCTTTCAAACAAGTACCCACTTGGATACTATTAAATAAAAGATGTAGGAGACAGAGCGCTTTGAAAGTTGATTTATTTATCAGCTTCCCCCACCCTTATTATTGGAAATATGACAAAACGCATTAAACAGAACTGACGCAGATTTTGTTGAATTTTTTCTTGCTGTTATCAAAATGTTATCTCATGTTGGGTATTTATGCAAAAAAAAGTGTTTTTTTTATTTACCATTACAGGTACGCCATCTTGTGGTAGTTTTACAAACTTGAAAACATTTTCCAGCAATTTCTCTTGGCCACTTTGGTCGTGAATTTTTTTTTCGCGAAGCTGTAGCTTTAATAGTTTTTGAGAAAAGCTCGAGAAACCAGTTAAACAGAACCTGTCACCGAACAGTGATAAAGAAATGTTGGAAAACCGTTAAGGCAAAAATGTATAAAAGGAAGCCCGTTCTTGATGATGAAAATGTCGAGATTACAATTCTCGAATATTTTGCGGCATATCCAGTGATATTTCTAAGACACGTGGCAAGACAATCAGAAATTTCGAAGAACTCAGTACATAGGGTTCCGTTGAATAACTTCCACTCTTATTAGATATCATTGGTTCAACATCTAAAAGAAACTGACTTGCCAAAAAGAGTGAAGTTTTGTGAATTTATATTAACTATGATACAAGATGACCCTCGATGACGAAAAATTTACGAAAAATGGCCTTTTTAACAGACACAATTCCCATTTTTGGAGTGATTCAAGTCCTCATTTTAATGTATTTTGTGCTGCAACGATACTGATGGAATAGTAAAACTACATTTTTATTAAGAAAATAGTTATAATATTTTTATCCAAAAGTAGTAAACATTTTAGGAGAAGAATATCTGAATATTCTAGAAGACTTAGACAATGAATATGTAAGTAAATTACATACACACACATTCAGATTTTCTACCAACTCGTTGGCGCCCCACCACATAGAACTATTCTAGTTACCAACATTTTACAAGCCACATGTTGTGGACAATGTGCGTTTCCTATGACCTCCTCGTTCTCCCGATCTGACTGTCTTAAATTATTTTATATGGGAATGATAAAAGACATCGTTTATTTTAATTTAGTGACAACGATGAAAGACTATATGGCAAGAGTGAGGGATGCCTTCAAAAGTTTATCTCCCGATTCACCCATACGTGATATATTCGGATATGCGAGAAATGTGTGTTAGTTCAAGGTGGAAATTTTCAACATTTATTAAAAAAATAAGTTGTGTTCCTGTGCAAGACTATTATGAACTAATATGCCAAAATTTTGAGAATTTTCCAACATTTGTTTTGATTCGGTGACAGTTTCTGTTTATCTGGATATCTATCAGCAAATATCTAGCATGTCCTTATTAAAACTTTGTTACATTCCCCATAGATAATAAACTAAATCAAATAATCCTCTAATTTAATAATTATAATCACGTATAATAATTAATTATTTTAGTAAGTACTTCTCAAACGACAACAAATAATATGACATTTCTATAGTAATCATTTGTTTTTGTTTTCGCGCGCCTGATCCCGTTTCTTGTTTGTATCTTTTGGGATCATCTTCTGCACAATTATATCCTTTATGAAGTACTTAAAATATCCTATAAGTCACAATATTTACGTAATTAATGTTTTTTTAGTAATTAGTCTAATAGATTCATTGCGCCTTTTTATGTATTTATACCAGTGGTGTCAAGTAAGTGCTTTATATTGCAATATATCAGGTAAATGAAACTTTTCAGTATTTTTGAATAAATTAACACCGAATGAAGTTACAAGTAAGATTTCAATTATCTAGGTTTCAGTTAAACGATCCATTTTTGTAAGTCAACGAGACTGACATTCTCAAACGTATCAGGTAACCTTTTGTGTGCAAGTATTTTAATAAATGGTAATATTAAATTATGGATACTAGACTCTTATTTTAGTTAAAACTGTTGACTTTCATAAAAAGTATTGAGAATTTAACGCAGTTTTTAAAAAAGTAATACAATATATAGGACATAAAAATCCTTTTATAACAGAAAAATGGTAAACTTGGAAGCAATGCGGAACTCGCCATTAGATCCGGCATAATTTCATACTTGATCTACATATTTTCATTAAATTTCGCCGTTTCCTTACTTTTGTTACACGCTGTATAAATCCGTATGTGATGGGCTTAACTTAAACCCGCTCCGTGTGGAATCTCTAGCTTCACCTATGTTATTTAGTATGTGTATTTCGTGAAATTAAGCCTTAAGTGTATTTAATATTGATAGTACAAATGCACATTTAAATAAGTAATGGTTTAAGATAGCTATTCTCGTGAGAATAAATAGAGCAGAATTTCATCTTCATCTCTTAATTCCGCAAGAAAAATTTATGAGTGTTATCTGGGGATCAAAAAGCCATATTTCTTTTTACCCCAGTCAAGCATTAATTTGCGCCAAATGACATTATGTTTAGCTTTATTTTATGGTTTGTACATTTAGATGGAAACCGGGATGGGATGTTAATGTATTTTTTATTTTATAAGTTAGCAAATTTTACAAGTTAATTTTAAACCAAGTCTATATCAAGGTATAAACTTTGCTGATGTACATGCTATTTTTGGGTTTATTCGACGAACATTAAAAAAAAAACAAAAAAAAAAATATATATATATATATATATATATATATATGTATAGGTCGCATCTAAAGCGATTTAGTTGCACCATACTATCTACAGATGGCGCCACTGGTTGCCTATTTCCCTCGTCGACTTTCAAAGTCGAATGACATGACACCTTGTTTGTTTCAGGTTTTGGGTATTTCGGTTTCAATACCGATACCTCCCAAGGAGCCTTGCCGGGCAGATAGCACGGTAGCAGATGGCACCTTGGCCCTGGAAACAAGCATACCGTCATGATTTAGGCGATTCTCGATAAAATTGTGAAGCAGTAATCCTTACCATTAGTTCTTTCGTTTGTATAATTTTTTACGACCAAGAACCACACAGAAATTGAAATTTCTGTTTCTCTTATATATATATATATATATATATATATATATATATATATATATATATATATATATATATATATATATATATATATATATATATATATATATATATATATATATATATATATATATATAAATATATATATTTTATATAACATATATTTATATATATATATATATATATATATATATATATATATATATATATATATATATATATATATATATATATATATATATTTATATATATATATATATATATATATATATATATAAATATATGTGTTGATTTTTACTCCTTCACGGATGAAAAAATACAATGTGTCTCTATTCGGACGCGAGAAAGAAAGCTTCGAAAATGCCAAATGTGATTTTGTCGAAACGTCAGCAAAACTGTTCTTTTCAGAACGACAGTAGTGAACGTAGTGAAAAGTACACCCGGAATGAAAATACATATATATATATATATATATATATATATATATATATATATATATATATATTTATATATATATTTATATATATGTGTATATATATATATATATATATATATATATATATATATTTAATGGAACCATGTATTTATTTTTCATAGTCGTATTCTGTGTAAAACCCCTTTCCAATGATGTTCCATAAGTTTCATTTTTCTTCCAAAATGGCGGCACGTTCTCGTGTTGTCCATTAGCGGGACATATCTTTGACCGTACCATCTGGAAGCCCACTCACCCTAGGAGATTGTCCTTGAGTATTTAAACGATTCACAGTGCCGGACTGGTCATCCGCCCTCTGAACCAAAAGCAGTGATAAGGATATTTGGGAACCATAAGAAAATGGTATAACAGAATTTATTTATTCACATTTGTAGCTACCAAAAGAGCACCCGATATCTTCGCCGGACTTGTTCCTCATTTACTACAGAGCAGCATATTGGTGTAGTTTTATTGTATTAAGTTTGGCTATAGTTGTACTCGTCTCTCAATTAGGTGACTGTACTGATGAGGATCTTAAGTGAGAAACGCGTGTCTATAGTTAGCCAAATTTATATAATATATATATATATATATATATATATATATATATATATATATATATATATATATATATATATATATATATATATATATATATATATATATATATATACATATATACATATATACATACTTACATATTTACAGCAAAAGGAACAAGATACCCCTCCTGCGATAAATTTCTGGGCCTTTACCCTCATCATGCAGATCTCAATTAAGAGATCATCGATGCGACATAGTCAAAAACCAATACGTCTATATAGTATGAAAGTTCCACGACGCCAAGGATAACGCTTGGCGCCACCTATTGAGGCTCCGAAAAATGCGACCCTTAAGGATTTTGATAAATGCATTTAAAATGCGTGGTAAAATAGAAATAGAAATTAAACTGTGTTTCCACACATCCTCATTCAGATTTCTTGGCCGGAAAAGGATATATGTAGCAAAAGGCAAAATTATATATAATAATCTATATATATATATATATATATATATATATATATATATATATATATATATATATATATATATATATATATATATATATATATATATATATATATATATATATATATATATATAGTTTGATATATGTATATAAATATAATTAAAAAAGAGCAACTTTATTAAACCAAAAAATTGAAAGCAAAATTAGTCTGGCACTTAAAGTTTTACTTACCTATAAATTAAGTGAGAGGCAGTTGGCGAATAGGACTTTATCTTCGAACACAATAAATTCATCTCTTAACATTTCAATTCTGGAAAACAATGGATCTTTTTCAGTCTAATAGACTTAACCTGGTCTTAGTTCTTGGATACTAGGACACTAGATCCAATCAAAAAGCGGAAGATTAGCTCAGAAAGGTAGTGCATTGATAATAATTAATTGAATTGAATTTGCAATTAGACCGTGGAAAAATGTTGTGGTTTTGCAAAATGTATTAAGCAAGTAGATAGTTTAGGTCTCTTGCCAATCTGAGGCAATAGCTTTTAAATGTCAGCTCATATTCGACATAAAAGTTAAATAGCTTTTAACAAGGGTTTCAGATAATTGTGCTTTTATTTGGTATAAATACTGTCGAGGTAAACTAATAAATTATATTTGAGACACTCGTGAATTCTCTGTGAGGTGATAAATTTACCTTTCCCGTGATATTTCTCAAGTTTACTTTACCTACTAAAAGTTAGTTAATTATCGACCTGGTTCTGTTTCTAAATTCAAAATACATATCTGTTGTACTTAATAAAGTTCTTGCTTATACACGAAATTTAGCCAGTCCCATCCTTATTTACATTCAATTAACCAAATTCTGTGTATACTCAAAACAAACCCGTAGTGAACTCGAGAAACAAACTTTTCACTGTCGTTCGTTAAATCGTTTGCCAGGGCCCTTTATGCAAAAAGTTTGTAATTTATTAGGAGGATAAACCCCATGGTTTAGAGTAACTAATATATAGGTATGTGTATTTTTTAGAAGTAACGAAGACCTTAAAAGGTCAACGTCATTGATTGTTCTAAGTTGACATAGCTTTGGTTCGTTTTAAAATTATTTACGTTTTCACTATTTTGAACACAGCAAGATCATGGATCAAACTAGGATTGCCATGTTTGAAGTTGGTCCGATTATGGTTTAAATTTAAGTCCGAAACGTTCGCGGACAACGAGGTTTTCCTAAGGTTTCCCTGAGGCAAAAATTATGTTCAGCTTTTATGTGTTTTATTAAAAATGTGATGTGGTCGATACTTTTTTGACCCTATAGTTAATTTTACATTATGACTTGCTCTCATTCAAATCTATAAGATTCACTTCCTCGAAGGTCTCTGAGTCGATATTGGGGTAATTAAATGTATTAAGTGTTGATTTTGCTAGTGTTTAAAAAAAATTATGTTTCGGTTTAGGTCTAGAGAAATAACTTTAAATAACAAACATAGAAAAAGACTCCAAGTCTCGGTCTCATTAAATTATAATTTTACAATTCACAACAAACGTGACACGTGTTTCACCCTTTCGAGCGTCATCAGACCTACAAACAACAGAGAGAACCTTAGTAAATAATCACTGTTCGAGCTACTCATACTTTTGATGTGCTAAAAGACTAAACGTGACAACCCTGTAAAATAGGAAACAAGAACTGAAGAGAGAAGCGGGGCAGAGTGCTACGTGGTTCGACGAACAGACACGTTTTGTTTTCAGACTTTAATTCACGTACCTACAAAAAGCTTGCAAAATGTAATACCTATACCCGCTTGTTTAAAATTCTAATTAAAAGTTGTTTGTCAAACCAACGTCGTTGTTATTTAACGTGCTTAATGGTCCTTCGAAATATATATATCATGTGGTGCTCGAGAATCGAAGATTAGAGGTTAAGGGCGTTCAGGTAATGGACGCTAAGTACATTTTTGGTCACTTCGCCCGGATTAAGAAATCAGAAAACCCTATGGAAATTGAACGTTGGTGCAGACATCGAAGTAGTTTGGAATTGAAGAGGGAAATTACTGGGTGAGATCGTTTTATTTAGCGCTATCCTTTCCTACTCCTTCCTCAATTTTCCTTGGCCTCGTAGTTTTTTAGTTTTGCTTAAAATTTTAGTAGCATAGAATTTCTCGTTATTTTTATATCAAATATATATTTCACGTTCAAGGATAATTTGTTATTATTTGGTTTCTCGTATTGCTGTATGTCAAATAGACATAGGTATTTCACGTTTAAAACATAATTTCTCGTATCACATCTCGTAATATCTCATATTGAAAGATCTCGGTTATTATTATTGTACACGCAACCACCTATTCTAGGTAAACGAATTTTCATGCAACAAAAAATTTAGTTCTCGCACATTTCTAATTGTAACATTTATTCTCGAATTTCTCGACACGTCACCATTTAATAGGTACCTAACTCTCGTCTTTTGCTTATTGATTTAATCGTTTTCTCGCACGGACTCGCTCGAATATTATGTTCTCGAACCAATTTGAATAGCCAGTTTATACAAATCGTAAGCCAAAATGTCAAAGAAAAAAAAATCAAATCCTAATGATCCAATAATCAATGATGAAAAATTAGAGTTCATACATGCACGAAAGGTTATTTCAGATCGTTTGTCTCGTTTTTCCCAGTATTTACAAACTCAAAAGGATATCGAAAATATTTTGGATATTGATGTATTTCAGATCGAAAGTAGACTGAAAAGCGTGGAAGAAGATTTTAGTGAATTTGATAAAATTCAAACCCGCCTCGAATATTTAGTACCGATTGAAGCTGATCATCGCTTGCATTTGGAAACACTATTTTACTCGCAAATCTCGATAGCAAAAAAGCTGATCTCCGGTTATAACAAATTACAATTACAACACGAAACAATTATTGGTAGTCAAATTAATGTCAATCCTGTTGCGCCATCTTGTACTCAACCTCAACAAGTTTCTAACGTAGTTGCAAGGTTGCCAGATTTAGGCTTGCCTACATTTTTTGGTAATTATGAAACATGGTTTAGTTTCATAGACATTTTTGACTCGATTGTTGATAATCGCACGGATTTATCGGACATAAATAAATTTTTATATTTGAGGTTATGTTGTAAGGGAGATGCGTTAAAGTTGATAGAATCTTTAGACGTCACGGCAAATAATTATTCGGTAGCAATAGACTTATTGAGAAAACGTTATGAAAATCGAAGAGTAATAATAAACAGTCACGTGAATAATATATTATTTAATCTTCCAATTATTACGCGCGAATCAGCATTTCATTTGCGAAAATTATTAGACTCGTTACATCAGCATCTTTCAGCGCTAGATAAATTACAATTGCCAATTAGTCAGTGGGATGTACTTTTAATTCCTATTATTTTGCAAAAAATCGATGACAAAACCAAACGTGAATGGGAGTCAAAACAGAACGATCAGCATTCACCTACATTAAAAGAGTTTACAGATTTTTTAGCGAAAAAATGTTTTATGTTGGAAGCGGTACAAAGCGATATTCATAAACCAAATCTAAAAATTCAAAATTTTCGCGAAAATACTAATAAACAAAACTTAAAAGATACCCCGAATGCATCAAACTCGAATTTTAAAAAATTATCATACGCGTCCGTAGATTTAAAATGCCCGGTATGCAAAGAAAGTCATTTTATTTACCAATGCCAAAAATTTAATAATTTATCAATCAGTGAAAAATACGACGAAATAAGAAATCACAAATTATGTGGTAATTGTCTACGACCAGGACATTTGAAAAACGACTGTCGTTCGCAAGGCTGTAAAAAATGCAATTCTAAACACAATACAACATTACATGTAGATAGAAAAAATTCTCGTCCATCCGAACAGCAAAATAGAATTGGCAACAATGCATCTCAACGGCAAATCCATAATACCGACCGCTCTGGAAATGGCACGTCGACGACAGAGATGGGCGAAGACGGGTCCCAAACAAGGGATGACGCGAATTCCCGAGAAACAAATGTTAGGCTTGCTATGTGCATCGTAGACCGGAATACTGATAAAAATGAAACATATTTAAATAACATAAACGAAAATATGACACATAATAGTAACGACGTTAACTCTTTTACGTATACAAGTGTAGATACAAGTCAGGTTTTATTATCTACCGCGAAAATATTAATTCAAGACTGTGATAATAAATGGATAACTTGCAACGCAATTCTAGATTCGGCAAGTCAATCGAACTTGATGAGTGAAAAATTATTTAATTCACTAAAGCTAGGTTATGATAATGTGAATATAAGTTTGTTAGGAATAAGTAAAAACGAAACACGTATTTTTAAGAAAACGCAAACAAAAATTAAATCACGATTTGAGAATTTCGAGAGAAATTTGATATTTTTAATTAAACCCGGTCTTGTCACGGAAAGATTACCGACTGTTCAATTTAATAAAAATTTATTTGGATACCCAAATAAAATACGCCTAGCCGACGAAAGTTTTAATGTGCCTAAAGATATCGATGTATTATTAGGTGCAGGGATCTTTTTTGATTTACTTAAACAGGGAAAGATAAGACTCGGGAACGATTTACCAATTATGCAGGAAACCTACCTTGGTTGGGTGGTTGCAGGAAATTTTAACGTTGAAAATAAAAATATAGTTAACAAAAAATCTACTTGTAATTTTATCTCGGAAATAACTAACCATGATCTTGATAAATCTTTAACGAAATTTTGGCAGATTGAAGAGTTAGAAAATAAAAGGCATTTTTCTAAAGAAGAGAAATACTGTGAGGAGTACTTTAAGCTCACAACAACGCGAAACTCAGCGGGTCAATTCATAGTAAAATATCCATTTAAACAAAATTTAAATTGTCAATTAGGCGACTCAAAAACATGTGCATTAAAACGTTTTTATAATTTGGAAACACGATTTAAGAAAAATAAAAAATTTAAAGATCTTTATTCAGAATTCATACACGAATACGAAATGTTGGGTCATATGCAATTTAAGTGTTACTTAGAGGATGATCAATCGATAGAAAACGAATCGTTCTTTTTACCTCACAGTGCGGTAATAAAAGACTCAATTACCACACGTTGTAGGGTAGTATTCGATGCCAGCGCAAAAAGTGACTCAGGTATATCTCTGAATGATCTTATTATAGTAGGCCCGACCGTTCAAGACGATTTGTACAGCATTTTACTTCGATTACGTTTAAGAAAGTTTGTTTTAAGCGGGGATATAAAACAGATGTATCGTTGTATTCTAATTGACAAAGCTGAGCAATGTTTTCAGAAAATATTATGGCGGGATGACACAAGCGAGAAAATTAAAGTATTCGAATTACAAACCGTGACCTACGGCACATCGAGTGCTCCTTATCAAGCCACACGTTGTTTAAAGGAGCTCTCAGAAATTAATAAAATTAAATATCCACGTACTTCGGCAATAATTAACCATTCATTTTATATTGATGACTTATTGATTAGTGTTAATTCAGAGCAAGAAGCCATTGAAATTTACCACGAAATAACAGACATTTTAGCGAGCGCGAAATTCGAATTGCGGAAATGGTCTTCTAACAGCGAAATGATATTGAATTATATTTTAAATACAAGTGAAAACCGTGATGATAAGCTAGTCTTATTTCATGACGACAAAGAATTAAAAACATTAGGTATCGCTTGGAGTCCTAATGAAGATATTTTGAAATATTCGATAAAAATTGCAAAGAGCGAACAAAGGGTAACAAAACGAACTGTCTTATCGATAATTTCGGGTATTTACGATCCTCTTGGATTGATTAGTCCTGCAATCATTAGGGCAAAATTAATAATGCAACGCTTATGGCATCTTAAAATTGACTGGGATCAAGATATTCCGGACGACCTAAAGGAAATTTGGACACAATTTTTATCAGAAGTTGAATATCTTAATAAAATAAAAATCGATCGTCATGTTTTAACACCTAATTTCGAGAAGGTTGAAATGTATGGCTTTAGCGATAGTAGCGAAATAGGATATGGTGCTTGTATCTATTTAGCTTCAATAAAAAACGGCGAAAAGGAAATTAAACTTTTGACAGCAAAATCACGTGTTGCTCCGCTTAAAAAACAAACGATACCACGACTTGAACTCTTAGCGGCTCATTTATTAGCCGAACTAGTTTCTAAGATAAAAAACACGTTAGATATCGAAATATCTAAAACACTTTACTTCACAGATTCCACAATTGTTTTAGCATGGCTAAAAACTGAGCCATGTAATTTAAAAACATTCGTGGCAAACAGGGTAGCAAAAATAATCGAAATTTCAGACATTACCGACTGGAGACACGTAAAGAGTAAATATAACGCAGCGGACATTATATCGCGTGGTGTTAGCCCAAAGGAACTTTCCGAAAATAAAATGTGGTTTTTTGGACCTGAGTTTTTAAGGCTAAAAAATTTAGATAGTGATGTACATAGTAGTTTTGATTTAGAAATTTTACCCGAATTGAAAAAGAATACAATAAGTTTAAACGTTACTGAAAAACCGATACTTGACAACACTGTTATAACGGTTTTTACAATTTTCGAAAAATATACGTCGTTTTGGAAATTAGTACGCGTTTTTGGATACGTTCGTAGATTAAAAAATCGTTGTTTACTGAAAATCCCGATTACATCAGAAAATCTTAGTATAAAAGAACTTAATGAATCTCAAGAAATGTTAATACGATTAGCTCAACGCGAATGTTTTAAAGAAGAAATATCAATACTTGAATCGAAAAACACAAAAAACGTACATAAAAATAGTAAAATATTGAACTTACGCCCATTTTTGGATTCGAATGGCATTTTAAGAGTGGGGGGCAGATTATCAAACGCAAATGTAAGTTACGATCAGCAACATCAGATAATATTACCCTACAAACACAAATTAACGGATTTAATAATTTTAGACTCACATATTAGAAACTTCCACGCTGGAATTCAAACTTTGCTCTCGATTTTACGATTAAAATATTGGCCGGTGAACGGGAAAAATGCGATAAAGCGCATCATGAAATTCTGCCTTGCTTGTTACAAAGTGCAGCCCAAACCTTGTGAATTCCTAATGGGAGAACTACCGAAAGCGCGTGTTAACCCTAGTAGAGTATTTTCTATTTGTTCTGTGGACTACGCAGGTCCTATTTATGTAAAAGAAGGCACCTTAAGAGATTCAAAATTGATCAAGACATATATAGCGGTTTTTGTATGTCTTTCCACGCGCGCTATTCATATTGAATTAGTTTTCGATTTGAGTACACATAGTTTCATCAACGCCTTAAGACGCTTTTTTTCACGACGTGGTAAATCAAGTCAAATTTTTAGTAATAACGGACTAAATTTCGTTGGTGCAAATAACCAATTTTTAGAACTTTACAAATTAATTAACGACAAAAAACATAATTTAGAAGTAGACAATTTTTTGGCTCGCGATAGTATAAAATGGAATTTTATACCCGCGAAAAGTCCCCACATGGGAGGCCTCTGGGAGCGAGCGGTTAAATCAGTAAAGTACCACTTAAGACGTACCCTTGGTGACGCTTCTCTAACTTATGAGGAAACATACACTATTCTTGTCTCTATCGAAGCGTGCTTAAATTCACGGCCTTTAACTCCCTTGTCCAATGATATCCTTGACTTTACTCCCTTGACTCCAGCGCACTTCATCATAGGCGATTCTCTAAGTAGCATTCCCGAAAAACCAATTTCTGAAGAAAGAATATCAGATATCAAAGGATACAAGTCCTATATACTTAGGTTTGGAGAAGATGGTCTAGAGAATATCTCTCTACTTTGCAAATATGAAATAAATGGAAAACCGATGTCGACCAGAAGGTTAAAATTGGTTCTCTTGTGGTGTTGGTCGAAGACGACGTCGCCCCACTTAGATGGCCCATGGCGCGAATTACCGAACTGCATAAAGGTCAAGACAACATTGTGCGGGTAGTGTCGGTGCGACTGCCAAACGGACACGTATTAAAACGTTCTATCAAAAAAGTGTGCGTTTTACCTCTTCCAAATGAGGACAAACTTGATTATTAACTGTACAATTAATTTGTTGAAAAGCTCGGATCTTTTCAAGGCGGCCGGCATGTTCGAGCTACTCATACTTTTGATGTGCTAAAAGACTAAACGTGACAACCCTGTAAAATAGGAAACAAGAACTGAAGAGAGAAGCGGGGCAGAGTGCTACGTGGTTCGACGAACAGACACGTTTTGTTTTCAGACTTTAATTCACGTACCTACAAAAAGCTTGCAAAATGTAATACCTATACCCGCTTGTTTAAAATTCTAATTAAAAGTTGTTTGTCAAACCAACGTCGTTGTTATTTAACGTGCTTAATGGTCCTTCGAAATATATATATCATGTGGTGCTCGAGAATCGAAGATTAGAGGTTAAGGGCGTTCAGGTAATGGACGCTAAGTACAATCACATTCACAAATCCTAAAACAATAACTTACAAATAGAACAAAACACACTAAAGCACATCAAAACCAACAACTACTTATACATATTTGATTGACATTAAAATGAAGTTAAGTCTCACGTGAGTGAACATTCACTGTAAATTATAATTTAATGAGACTGAGACTTTTTCTATGTTTGCTATTGAAACTAGGTCTCTTTGAGAAATATGGACAATTTCTTCAATTTTTAACTTTATGTATTTGGCGTTAAGGTAAGCCACGTCGGCTGACTAGTCTTTGACAAGCTAATATGTTTCATGATTTGAATTCTTAGGATTTTTCTGAAATTTGTGATTTTGATTCCTCATTACTGATTCGGAATTATTAGTAATTAGTACTATAAGTCTTGCCTTGTCTAGGGGAGTTTATATCACGGTTAACTGAAAATGGCGATCCCAATGGATCTGATGTCCCGCCCTCATTTACCCGAAGACTTCCTGAAATTTGGGTGTCCGCCTGAAAGGTGTTAGAGACAGGAGAAAAGTTCGCTGGTCGAGAGAAAGACCATTTTGTAGTGGAAAAATTAAATCTAAAGTTTTGCTGTGCCCAAATATGGTTTGAAGTTATTAACATGTCTAATCGGAGTTAAAACATTATTTGAAATAGCGATGACTAAGTTAATAGGGAGAAGTTAGTCTTGTCAGTTCAGTCAAATGGATTTTTTCGAGAAAATTAACATTTCTGAAATGCAGTTCAATTTTTCTAAATAAAGACTTTCAAGGTTCTAGTAGTTAATTATGTTTAGAAATTAAAATACTTAAGTTATTGGAAAAACTCTATGTTTGAAAATTTAACATTCGAAATGTTGATTTTCTGTTTTGTATACTTTTTGTGTTGTTTTGGTTCGTAGATCATTTTCTACCGATTTTACTCAAACTTTCAAAGTATGCTAATTCAGAGGTATCCGACAGTATCCCGAAAGATTTTCGTCGGTAGCTAGAAAGGTAAAAAAGTGAGTTTTCAAACTATTAGAATAAATGTGTTTTCCATTTGAACTGGTTTTCCATTTTACTCCAGAAACTCTGAAATTTTAAAATGCTGTAGGCAATTGATTTCTGGAAGAAATTTTTTAGGGAACTGGTGTAACATTAAAGGTGATTAGCATCGCTCATTAGTGACCTAATTAATTTCTGGTTTTTATTTTAAAATAAACCTAATTATGAAAATAACTAACGAAATTGACATGAATTAATGCCGTTATTGGAAAGACTTGGGGTCGGTAGATATTTAACAAAAATCTGCCCGGATTTTGAAATGCCTTTCTTCTAAATAATTTCGAAAATATTTGTTTGGTTAGGTCACATTATACTTAATTCCTATTCAATGGGGGAATATTTCGAACTGATGTATGCTATAACGATTTTGATACTGTTATACCATCCTTCTTGAGCACAGCCGCCCTACCAATCGCAGATGCATCCATCTGCAATATAAAAGTTTTCTCGCAATCTACACGGTAAAAAATCGCTATTCATTAACTCTCAACAATGTATTCAGAAAAAATTGTGCATTACTGTTAGACAATTGTGCAGAAAATACATACAGGAGTATTCAAAATAGATGCCTTCATTTGGGTAGCGTTTTTTAACCAAAATTGTATATTTTGGTTAAAAAATATATTTTATCCACAAAGTAATGCTAAAAAAGCTAATATTCGCTGTGCATTACTAAATTACAACATTGTTCCGATTTTAAGAATAAAACTTGCGTAAAAGACCAATAGCGTCACGTGTTAAAATCTTCAGAACAAAATTATTTGTTTTTTCTGAACAATTATGTTCATATTTTATCTAACCCCACGCATCCAGGCCCTGATTGGACCGCAGACATCGGAGGTTTTCAATTGTGGCGCTATGTTGGCGACATTCGGAAATAGAATCAGAAATCAACAGAAACGACAGATTATCATAGTGGCAACATACATAAAAGGTTGATTGGTAGACTGCAGGTTTATCAAAAACAGGGGAGTAGTATTGTGATTTTGTATAAAGTATTCTACCCCGGAGAATCTACAGTTTTGTACCCTTGAATGCAAATAGGACTAAGTTATACACAGGTAACTATTTCTGAGAGGTTATAATAACTCTGAACTTAAAAACAATAAACTGAATAAACGTGTTGCTTTTGAGGATTAATTTTTATGATATAGTTTTATTGAATGCTTATAAAAAATTTCATAAAATCTTACATAAAAACAAAGTAGATATATCAGTTTAAGATACTTAACCCTTTTCAAAACATAATGAGTTCCCGAGTAACACAGTAAAATGTGAAAGAACTTGAATTTGTATTAAATATGTAAAAACGCAAATTTTTGGCTCTTAGTGTAATCTAAAATATAGCAATTTCAGTAGTCCGTTATGATTTAAAATAAAAAAAACTTAACTAAACTTACAACACATTGTGTTTTGGATACCGTCTTTCTTTCGGGATCCAAATCACTCGTTAAAAAAACATACACTTTTACACCGATTTTTTTTGTTTTAGTTACTTAACATCGAGATTTTAAAATGGATTGTTCAAGAAATTTATCTACATCCGGTTGGAGTTGCTACGATGTATAAAACTATTTTTTTATTAAAAATTATTTTTTATTTTACATATTTTCATAGTTATCGAAAAATGAAGAGAAAACATACACATTTTGTGCATAAAAACGTACAATATTATCCAGAAAAAAGTATTTTCTAATATAGTGGACAATTTTGTGCTTAATATGTTCACAATTTGGGCAAGAATTATGCACACACATAATTTAGAAAGGATGCACATTTTGTGCTAAAAAGATATACATAATTATTCAAAAAAAAAATCTAATTTGAGGAACAATTTTGGGCATGAAATATTCACAATTTGTGCAATAATTATGCATAATATTGTTTGAAGAAAATGCATATTGATGTTATTAAAATATTTGTTATACAAATATGTCCAAAAAATACGCATTCTCTTGCGCAAAAATCTTGTATATTATTGTATGTCAATTCAACACAGCATTTTTCAGAAAATATGCACAATTATTCAGAAAATATATACAACTAATTCTGACCAATCATGTGTACATTTTCTGCACAAATTTGTTCCAATTACACATTCAGACACAATTTGTGCACTAAATCTACGCAGTTGTGCAGAATTAATGCATACATTTTTTAGAGTGTAATCTACATAAGGGTGTAGGGTTTGAAAATGCGTCTTCAGGCTTGAAAATACCTCTTAAGGTTTAAAAAATGCTTGGTCATGGATTCGCCCTCATTTCCACTTATTTGTTCTTCTCAAGAGCTGAATCAACGAAACGAGTAGGTCGAATGAGTTTGGAACGTATTTTTTTACCTATGAGCAGACCACACTAATTACCAGGTAACATGAATGCTTTAAATAAAAACAGGGAAAATTTATAAATGTGGGATTTCAAGACTTGCAGATTAGGAGAAGAAGGAAAGAAACTCGTTGATGCAAGCTTCCTTGTGAAGTTTGGATCATCAATCAGACGATTAGCTTTTCTCTGGACAGAGTCAAGAATATTATGGATTGAAGGAGAGGTCGCCCTTTAAGTACGAGCCAACTCAAGGCTGGGTCTGATTGGTGTAAGGGATAAACAGGTTAGCAGAAGAAAAGTATTTTCGAGCTCGGAAAAAATGTAGTAAGTGAGGCGATGTGATCATGCCAGCGAAGATGTTTCTGAAAGTTGTTGTCGACTTAGCTAAAGGAATCTTTGGCTTCAAGCCTTTGATTATTCATTTAAATGGTGTGGGTACTGGGAGATGTTTTGTCAAAGAGTAAACAAGATTGTGTCTTAGTGACGATACAATACTCTTAAGAGTGATGTAAGAAAAACGATGAAATTTCCTCGTTATGAATATTTTCTATTAGGAATAGTGAGTAATTAGTTTTATCATTTAGTAGATTATAATTATATAAATTGTATTTTTTTTCACTTTTGTAGTCAAAAGGAAGGATTTAGTGGGGATTTCCGCTTAACTACCTTTACAAATTAGTTTTACTATATTATCTTCCCTCAAAAGGAATTTTTTTTAAAGTTCTAGGTAAAGAAAATTTACCCATTTCATTTTTTACAAGTTATTATACATATTTAATTTAGTTACACTAATGAATTCTTCCAAAAGTTTCCACGGCTGTGGCTAACTAAGAAATCATGGTTGCTGGGATTAGACCGTGTCAAAATGGAATCACTTTCCGACGTTTCGCCTTCGATTACACGAGATATCTTCAGGGATGTTTACTTCGCGAGATCGGAATACTGAATGAGCTCGGAGAGACTTTTTTTTGAAGGGGTTGGAGAAGCGATTTATTGCCTGGTGTTTGGACTTCTTCTTGTCAAACTCCCTTCCCCTTTTCACGACCCTTTGGACCCCTGGAACTACCTGTTCGGTTTACCTCATGCGAGGGGATTATTTTCTTGTTTTCCCCATTCATTTCGTATATGATCTTAAACTGCCGTATCCATAGCATAATCTACTATGTTTACACTCAGTCTATTTGTGTGTGCCGGGATGAGGGTTTTCGTCCATTGTCAAACTTCTTCCATAGAGGAGGCTCTGGCATTTTTTCGTGCTTCTGCTTGGGTGTCACACTGGTCTTCCTTGATTATTTTCTGTTCCATTATTAGGAGATCTATAGGTGAAACCCCTGGCACAAACTGTATAGTCATACCCGATACAGTCCGGTATCCGCTTGCTACTCGTAGAAGGGTTTGACGTTGGAGACTTACTAGCATTTTTTTATATTTCTTAATCCTTGTCATGTGTGACCATATCTCAGTTTCATATACTGACTGACCTACTCCCTTTAGTATCGTTTTTTTGCACTACCGGGTCTTCCAATATTTGGCATTAGTCTGACCAGCGCTCCCAGCTTCTCTCCAGCTTTCTTTACGGTCGCCTCTACGTATTTCCTGAAGTACATATTTTCGCTCACGGTTATGGCTTTATACGAGTGTCACCTATGATGAGGAAAATGTCATCTCATTTGCTCTTGTCATTTAATACTACCGCCTCGATTTTTTCGGGTGCTAGGTTTAATCCCTTCCAAACTAGCCAGTTTTTTTTAGGGTTTCATCGGTATTTTCAATTAGTTCTTTTTTACTGTTTGCCTTAATTACTAAGGCCAAATCATCGGCATACCCTATTACTTTTATACCTTCTGCGTATTCGATTTGTAAAACAGCATTCTACAGTACATTCCACAGTATAGGACCTAGTATGAAGCCTTGTGGAACTCCCGCTGTGACTCCATATATTTGCCTATTAATCTTTCATTGTTAAGATAGTCTTTAGATTAGATTTAATATGTATTGAGATCTCTTTTTGTGAGTTCTTTAATGTTTTGCTCCACGATCCAGAGTTGAAGGCGTTTCTTATATCTAGCGTGAGCACTACGCACCATCTCTCTGAGTTTCTCGGTCAGTTTCCTTCTCTAGCAACGCTGCACACCTATAGTGCCGCATACGTTGTCGATTTGTCTTTTGTGAACCCGTACTGGTGTGAGGTGAATCCACCCTTTTCAGATAGCTCTTTATTAAGTATATTTTTAACAACGTGTTCCAAAATTTTTCCCATTGGGTCCAGCAGACAAAGTGGCCTATAACTATTTGGGGAGTCCTATATCTTGCCCGATTTATGTATAAGGACGAGCCGTACAATTTTCCATATTGTCGGGAATTCTTGGACCTCTAGGAGCCGGTTAAGCGTGTCTAATATTAACTTGAGGCGCTCATTGATCAAAAAAACTATTATTTCAGTTGGGACGCCGTCAGGACCCGGTGATTTTCCTGTTTTCAGTATTTTTTTGCTTCTGTTAATTCTTCTAGATTAAAAAGAGGGATAGTTTCCGTGTCTCGTCTTAACTCGGAGAGGCATAGGCGGGCTATTTATAGACGACCTGTGTAACGATCTGATTCCACATATGATGTAGACTGAAGCCCGTATCTCTATTAAAATTGTTAGGATACTTATAAATTTCAATAGATTCTCTAATTTTCCGCTTATAAAATCCCGAGACCGAAACTTTGATTTATTTTATATTTATAACATGACAAATGGATCGTTCGGGTTCTGATACAGAGATTATACAACTTGTTTCTTTCTAATACATCGCTCATATTCCTTAAACCTAGTCGATGTGGATTGTCCTGTTTTGTCAGTATACATATGACTACAGGAACAATGAGTTGCATATACTGCTTCCTTTTGTAAAGAAATGTTGATGATCGCAAACATTGTCCAATTTTCTTGTCTGTGTTGAAGATTGTACTTATGTTGTATCAACGAAGTAATCTGGCAATCTTGTCTGTGTTTCCGGATATAAATGGAAGAACTGCACTTCCTATCGGTAACTCTTTTAGTCTTTAACTTGTTAGTCTCATTTTGTGGAGTAGGAATATTATATTTTCTAAATGACCATTCAATATCCTCGCTGCCATGTTCATTCCCTCTTAAGGCTCCGTATATAAATTGAAGAACTACACTTCCTATCGATAACTCCTTATTAGTCTCATTTTTTGGAGTAAGATCATTATATTTTCTAATTCACCGTCCAATATCCTGAGTGCAGTATCAATTCCCTCTTAAAGCTCGAGTTAGTTTCTCTGTTTCCGATTTTAAAGAATTTTGGTCACAAATCGCGAGGACTCTGCAAACCAGAGAATTAATAACTGATTGTTTTTGTACCAGATGATGTTGTGAATTTGCATTTAGGTATCTCTTCGTATAAGTTGGTTTTCTATATACAGAGTATCGTAAGGAACCATCTTTTTTCTTTTTACAAAACATCTAGAAAGGGGATCGCCTTCTAATTCAATTTCTATTAAAATATGTTTATTAGGATGTTGCTATTTAAATAATCTGATTAGAAACACAGACAAGATTGCAAGGTTACTACTTCGCCGAACCAACATAAGTACGATTTTCAACACACAAGGAAATTGGACAATGTTTGCAATCGCCAAAGGACATTATTTCTTTCCAAAAGGTAGGAGTATATGCAATTCCATATGTCTATATTAGAGAAACTGTCCGATACATATCAATTAGGCTTAAGCAACATGAACGATGTTTTAGATAGAATTGTAGAATCTGCTGTATCCGATCCACTGGACACGTCATAAATGTGAAAGAAACCAAAGTTCTTGCATCTATAAACGGAAAATTAGACAATCTATTGAAATACAAAAGCATCCTAACAGTTTTAATAAATAGGTCTCTCCAGCTTTCAATGTTCTGCTCCCGTGCAATAAAAATCCCTGAAGATGCCTCGTGTAATCGAAGGGGAAAGTAATTCCATTTTGACCCGATCTGATCACAAAAACCAAGATTTCTTAATGAATTCTTTACTTGGGAGTCACTATTGTTACCTTATATGTCATAGGAAAATACAAATATAAATTTTCACACTTACAGAAAAAGTTACTTTCTATTTGTAACTCAGATTAATTCTTTATTTTATAGTTTAGGCAGTTAAGGCTGAAAACAAGTTAGCCACATAAACAATGCGGCAGTTTTAAGGCTTTAAAACTGGCAAATATAAAACATTAATTTTGGAATGAAACCACCGCCACGGATTTTCCTCGCAGGGCCTTTCCGAGCTCTTACATAGTTAAACGCGGTTGAATTATACTCGAGAGAATCTTTTATCTTTTCGTACAGCTAAGTCAGCAGCATTTAATTTTCTGACACATAATTCAAGAATACAATTGACCTAATCTGAAAGGAAAACTTGGCTTGTAGCATGTTGTGTTGTTTTCCATTCTTTGAGATAATAGCTTTTACCGCCATAACTTTTAAAGTATTTGATGTATCAAAACGAAATTTGATATAGGTAAAAGGTACATAAAGAGGAGAGTTTTTGCATATTTTTCACTTTCCGGTTACTTCCGGTTTCACCGGAAATGACACCAGTTTCGATTTTTTAAGCGTAACACTTTGTATATTTTTATATTTTTGGAATCATGAGACAATTCTGTATCAGAATGTGACATTTTAAAAACTTTTTACGCCTACTTGATTTTTTTATAGTCGACTTTAAAATTGCATCTAGGTGGTTATGACCGCACGCACAATCTAAGGACCTGAAATAATGACAGAATAATGCAAACGCTAAGTTTTAGTAATTAGTCTGATAGCTAGGAACAAGAGAAGTTGAAAAAATCAAATTTTTGTGTCTAACTATTTTTTTTCAAATGGCGACTCTTTTTAGACAAGCATTTTTTGAAAAGAGGATTTTTTTTGCGAATCTTACGGTACTAACTTTTTTGCGATTGGATTAAAAATAGGCTCAAAAATTAAATATTACCAAGAAAAATACTCGATAATCAATTATTTACTTTTATCAAGTGTGCCATGGATAGCCATGCTGGAAATTAGGTAGGATTTTTTGTTTTGACAGTGACACTTACCTATTCTTTCCAAGTAGACAGAGGATTTTTTTATTTTTCTTGATTTTCAGTATTATTTTTGTTTTCAAATGTCAAAAGAATGTATACTCAAAGTGAAAAAGTCGATATATTATTAATATTTGGAGAATGTCATAAAAATTCAAGGAAGCCTGCTGAGTTGTAGCATCAAGAAGGAAATCAAGTGGCGGAAGGCAGGTTTATTATAAATGAAGAAATGGAGGTTAACGTTCTTGCTATGGTTGAAGTTGATAAAACTACTTCTTTAAGAAAAATTAACCACGAACTGGGTTTAAGTCATGAATCAGCTAGAAAAATACTAAAGAAACACAGATATCGAGCTTTTAAGTACCAGTTACACTAACATTTGTATCCTGACAATGGCGATAGACGGGTATTGTTTTGTGATTGGTTTGGTTTATAGAATTGACCCAAATTTTATCAGCTTTACTAATAATGGTATGTTTAACAAGCAAAACACTCGTTACTGGGCAAAACAAAATCAACGTGAAACCAGAGTAGGAAATTTTTAAGAAAGGTTTAGTGTCAATTTCTAGGCTAGTGTCGTTGGTAACAGAATAATTGGGCCAATTTTATTTCAAGGCCAACAGGGGTTAGGTACTCAGGCTTTCTTCAAAATGAAATTGAGCAACATCTTAATGATCTACCTTTAGAAGTTTTGCGCCGAATTTACTTCCAGTAAGATGGAGCACCGACTCACAATACCAGAGAAGTTTTTAATTATTCAATTGAACAGTTTATTAATAAAGTTATTGCAACTAGTGGCCCGCCCGTTCACCGGATCTCACAGTTCTCGATTTCTTTATTCTTCTTATATATGTTAAAGAAAGGGTCTATGTAACAGCCCCAGCCGCTCTTGAAATCTTGGAAGAAAGGATTGTACGTGTATTTAGAAGTATTACGCCTCGAATGCCGCACAACGTGTTGAGAGAAGCAATTGAACGAGCGGAAATGTGTCGTGAACAAGGAGGAATACAACTACAGTGAACTCGATTATTGTGCTTTTACATTTTACAGCGTTATTGAAGTTAGTTGAAGTTATATTTTTGTTTTATACTCTGAACTATTTGTTAGCCAAAGATACAAATTTACACTCCTAAATTTGTTGACGATATCTGATGAGAGGCAGCAGAAAACTGTATAAAAAATGATGTTCCGAGCGTTAGGCGCATAGGCGTGCATTCTTTTCATCAACAGAGATAGGCTGGGCAGACTTTACGTCAGCCATGTCAAACATGCGGCCCAGTGAGCATTTTTCTGCGGCTCAAACCAGTTTTGAAAACAGCCAGATAATGCGGCGCGTGAACAAGTTGAAAACCGTTTTTGAAAGCGCGCGCCGCACAGTGTTCGGATTCCTGTATTTACGAGCTCATTTGGGCGAAAACTTAACTTCTCAGATTATCACGAAAACATGTTATCAGTAAAGCTAGATAGTTATTTGACTTAAGTCAGGAGCTCTCGACGTATTCCTGGTTGCGTAATCGCCTAGCGACAGCATCAAGTAGGCGAAACGGAAAAGATGCGATTGTTACAATCTGTCACCGTCATAGTTTGTTCATTTTGACGTTAATATTATACATCTTTAAGTGATTGTTTCGACAAAATCGTTGTGTTATCCTATATCCTGGGTCATTCAAGTAAGTTATAAATATTCTTTTGTGAAAATAGAATGCATTCATAATTTAAAAAATATCAATTTTATAAATCACGACAAAAAAATCGTTTATTTTTTAAAGTTTTTATTTTGACAGAGTAGGAAAAAATAAGTCCCATTTATACCGTCTTGGTTTATTTTTTTATTTGTCTGATATCCATAATCCTTTGAAATTACACTAGTCACTAAGTGCGCATAGGTGCGCGGGCGTTATTATCGGTGATTTTTTGTTAATAGGTATCCCAATGGCCGTAACACGATTGCAGCTATTTGAGCTTTTGCTGGACAACCAACTTATCGCTAAAGCAAATACAATAAATGTAAGAAAGAAAATGGTTGACTACGTCACTTCAAGGCTTATAGATCGCTCAGAAGATGATGTTAGGGTTAAAATATCCGTATTTTCCATGCACCTTTTAGGCCGTTGGAAGGCATGCGGCCGAAAAAAAAATAACTTTTTGTCTTCAAACAAGGAATGGCTGCAAAAAGAGCTATTTCAAAGCCACCAACATGTTGAGATCGAGACACCAGTTAGACCTGGTCCAAGTTTACGTCGAGACTTCGACATTGCGAGCGTAGCAACAAAGAAAAGGCGGACAAAATTGCTAGTTGCGGATCATTCTCCTGAAGAATTAATGTACGCAGCTCGCACTAGCTTTACGAAACAGGGCAAGAGAAATTTGGCAACTGCAATAAAACGAGCAACCACATCCAGCCCTCGATCCCTACGTGCGTTTAAACAAACAAAGGCGCCCAAAAAAATTATACGACCTTACACACCTGCAGAAGCATTGGCATTAATTATTAGCGCGAATCTGTCTACTTATCAATATAAACAAATTAGGTTAGAGGCAAAACAAAGACATTGCGACATATATCCTTCGTATGATAGGGTATTAAATGCTAAAAAATACTGCTATCCCAAGGATATAAAAATCACCGAAACTATGAGCGAAGTAAAACTTCAAAGCTTACTTGATCACTCTGTCCAAAGACTAACAAAAGTTCAGGATGAAGTGATGACCCGCATTAACGAGTCGGCAAGACTAGAACTAAAATCCAAATGGGGTTTTGACGGGAGTTCTAGTCACTCCACATATAAACAAACATTTCAAGAAGACACAGACGCATCAGATTCAGACATGCTTTTGACATCCATTGTGCCTTTACAATTGACAGCTAACTTCAACGGCTCTGTGGACATCATTTGGCAAAACCCTCGCCCTTCCTCCACCCGTTTCTGTATCCCTATTCGCTTTCAATACATCAAGGAAAGTCATGAAATTATTAGGAAAGAAAGTGCATATATTCAACATCAAATTTCAGAACTTAAACCGACAAGCATAAATATCAGGGGACAGTACTTCAATGTTCACCATGTTTTGATGCAGACAATGCTTGATGGGAAAGTGGCCAATGCCCTGGCCGATAATAAGTCATCGCAATCCTGCTACATATGCCTAGCTACCCCTAATCTGATGAATGACATCAATGCTGTGCTCAGAAGGCCTTGCAAGACAGATGCGTTTTCCTATGGTTTATCGACCTTGCATGCACACATTAGGTTGTTTGAATGTATCCTGCATATATCGTACCGTTTGGAGACCAAAATATGGCGAGTGCAAGCAAACGACAAGGCTGCAGTTGAAGAAAAAAAGCGTACCGTTATCAAACAGTTTCGAAAAAAAAACTGGGCTGCTCGTCGATGTTGTCAAGCAAGGAAGTGGCACTACAAATGACGGTAATACCGCGAGGCGATTTTTTAAAGAACCAAAAGTAGCGGCCGAAATCACGGGAGTAGTCGAGAATCTAATTGTTAAATTCTCTATAATACTTCAAGCATTAACTTGTGGATATAAATTACGAACTGAGTCCTTCCGAAAATATACTCACGATACGGCCAGACTCTTTGTCGATTTGTACCCCTGGTATAAGATGCCTTCAAGTGTCCATAAACTACTTATTCACGGAGCTGACGTTATGGACACACTTTTGCTTCCAATTGGCCAGTTAAGTGAGGAAGCTTTGGAAGCAAGGCACAAAGAATGTCGACGGTATCGGGAACGTAACACGCGGAAAATTGGACGCAAAGAAAATGTCGAGGACCTTCTTCACGCTCTTTTGATATCCTCTGATTTGTTAATTTCAAGTATTAGGCCTCTACCAAGGCGAAAAACAAATCGTCTACCAACAGAGGTTCTTAGCCTTATCGATCCTCCAGAATTGCCTCAGAGCAGCATCATAGAACATGAATCGTCGATGAGCGACTTTAGTGATTAGACAGTGCCTTTTTAGTTTGTAATTTTTTGTAATTTTTACTGCATTTATGAGAATCAGTATTATTTAGGTTAAAAGTAAAAATAAAATTAGGTTTTGAGACAATTTTGATAGTGCCTGGAATGTATAATTTAATTTAAAACTATTAATTAATAACTATTTAAAGCAAAATACAAGGTCTATCAAATAAATTATAGTTAGTTACTGTTACCTCTGTTTAAATCATTACTTTTCAAAATTTAATCTATTAATGTAATTGAATTGATTTAGAAAAATACTTCAATATTTTTTATGATTTTTGTAAATTTTTTTTTTTAAACTAAAACCCTTTGAACTGTTTTTTTTATTTAAGCTACTGAATATTCCTTGAATTATTTCACAATCAATAAAAATCTCAAAAAATGTTTTTATTGCTCCAAATAAAACACTGTAAAATTACTGTAATTTGTTTACGACCCGCGACCCTGTATTTACAAATTAAGTTAGCCAATTCAAAATCCAGTTTCAAGCACTTATAAACTATAAAATATGCTCTTTTTTTATATAAAATAGCATCTAAATATCATTTAAATTTTTCGAAATGTTTAACCATAACAATGTCCAAAAAATTTCTCGTATGTGTTTCAAATGTCCAGCAGTTTATTTTTAAATCCACTTTAATTTGTAAAATTTGGTTCATATCGTCTAAATAACTCCAATTTTTTAAATTAAAGTCATAATTGGGTTATTTTAATAAAAAAATTCTAATGAGCTCGTAATATCGTCATTCCGAACACTGTGCGCCGCTGCAACAACGATTGGTATAATAAAATGTACAATTGTAAATAGTGTCACCTATGTTTAGGAGGATGAACTACACATACTCAACCTAAAACCTAAAGCCAAACGTTATCTTGCTTGTTCCATGAAATTTTATCGCGCAAAAATACAGTTGACGCTATCTGAACATTCTGGAAAGAACTCGAGAAATCACAAGCCGTATATAAGCCGTGTTCGATTGAGTTCAGTCGTTCAGAGTTTAGTCAGTTACGAGTCAGTTGCGATAGAGTTTCGAGTTGAGTTGCGCACTTATTGTTGCAACACTTAACAGTACTTATTAAAATGTATTTTGGATACAGTTTTTAACATGCCTCTTTCGTAACCAAGTGGAAGTAAGAGGAAACTTGTAGATGAGCATCGTATCTTTCAAGAAAAGTTGGAATTAAAGTTTTTTTTGCTGTGAAGTGAAAGAAAAAATTATTTGTTTGATTTGTAATAGTACAGTCGGTATCCCAAAATTATATAACATAAAACGTCACTATGATATTCATAAAACTATGTTTGACAAGTATACAGGCATGGTCAGATATGAAAAGTTAAATAAGTTAAAATCACGGTTGAAAGATCAGCAGCTTATGTTTACACGTTTAAAGCAAGAAAATGAACCTGTCCTTCAAGCGAGCTACGTACTGTCGTAGTTGATCGCGAAACACTCAAAACCATTTGTTGAAGGTGAATTTATAAAAGAGTGCCTTGTAAAGGCTGCGAAAATTGTAGGAGCGTAAAGGCATTTCAAAATATATCCTTGTCCCGGAATACTGTCGCTGAAAGAGTTACTGAGTTGGCTGCCAATAAAAGTGATCAGATAAAAACAAAATCAGACTCTTTCATTGCATTTTCTATTGCCTGTGACGAAAGTATGGATGTGTGTGGTGTGGCACAACTCGCTGTTTTTCTTCGTGCGGCTGATACAAGTATCAACGTGTATAAAGAATTACTGAAATTAGTACCATTGCATGATACAACTGGGAAGGGCATTTTCAATACTGTTTATGGACTTCCGCAAAAGTACAATTTAGATTTGGTAAAACTGTGTTCCGTTGCAACAGACGGAACTCCTTCAATGAAAATGGCTTCGTTAAAATATTACAGGCAAAGATCAGAGAAACGGGCAGTGACAAGCCAGATTTTCATCATATTCATTGTATAATCCACCAAGAAGTTTTATGCTCAAAAGTGATCAAGTTGGAAAGTGTTTTAAAGTCAGTGAAAAAAATTATAAACTTCATAAGGTCACGAGGCTTTAATCAGTGACAGTTTTCTGCATTTTTACGTGATTTAGAAAGTGAGTACACTGGTTTACCATATTATGCAGAGGTTAGTACCGTTCGATTCGCAGAAAAATCCTCTTTTCAAAAAGTGATGGTCTAAAAAGGGTCGCCATTTAAAAAAAATAATTAGACACAAAAATTTGATTTTATCAGCTTCTCTTGTTCCTAGATATCAGACTAATCACTAAAACTTAGCGTTTGTATTATTCTGTCATTACTTCAGGTCCTTAGATTAATTTGCGTCCGGTGCAATTTTAAAAATGACTATACGAAAGTCAAGTAGGGGTAGAAGTTTTTAAAATGTCATATTCTGATTAAGAATTGTCTCAGGAATCCAAAAAATGTAAAAATATACAGAGTGTTCCATTTAAAAAATTGAAACTGAAGTCCGGTGAAACCGGAAGTGACCGGAAAGTGAAAAATATGCGAAAACTCTCCTCTTTATGTACTATTTAGCTATACGAAATTTCGTTTTGATACATCAAATACTTTAAAAGTTATGGCCTGTCTAATAGATTCATTGACACCCGGTATTGGACTTTTCGTTTATCAAGTTTCATTTTGTTGGAAGAAGAATAGCGAACAGATACTGATATTACTAATTTTGATATGTTCGGTTTTCTTAACGACTTCAAGTAAATATAGGGTCATTTCTCGACGTTTAGCATTAATTATTGTAGTCCTGGAGACAAACTGGCAAAATACTTATATATTTATCCAGTATGAGCGCAATTAAATACACTGGGATTTTAGGATACACTACGTTCACTGCTTTTTACTAAAAATTATATAAAGCAAATCACCCTATATAACTATTATTTCCGCAACCATTTTTTTGGGCTTGGTAAGGAACATCGAATTAAAATTAGAATAGATTATGTTGAATTTGCAAATAGTTTTTTATTCAAAGTTCGCTAATGGTACTAAAGAACTATTGCATAATAATAAAAAGATTTTCTTTTTCTAAACTCTGTAACAAATCAGAGAGCTTGTTATTCATTTTATAATAAATTAATATTTAACATTGCTTGGAATACTGGTTATATGCATTTTAAATTTCCGGCACATTATGCATTAATATTAGCTTATAGAATTGGTTGTTTACGTTTATACTCTTCAAATGATTGACATAAATATTCGCTACATGACTTTCCGAAATTAGTTGAATTAACAAGGTGTAATTTTCGGATGCACTTTTAATTTCAGATGTCAAAAAAAAACATATATTATATATTATATTGTAAAAAACCTAAATTTATTTGCCAATAAACTTAACTAGGGAATAAATAAAAATAAAATTACCGCAAAAAACCAAAAGATCGACCATTTCCAGAATTGTATTATTGTTTATTGTTTGGTTCCTGTCTCCTAGTCAATGAGTTAGTGCTAACTTATAGCTTAAGTATTTTAACTTGTTTTCTATAAACCGTTCCTGCATTTGGAATTTTTATTTTAACTCGACGAAAATTACTATTTATAATATTTTATGTATAAGTCGAACTGTCTTTTGAGAACGGAGCAGGGCGCGAAGGATTGGGGCATCCCATACCATTTTAAAAATAAAGAATGCACATTGTTTAGGGCCATGTATGTAGACCCCTACAGGTGCCTCGCAAAAAAATTAGCATATTTTAAATAGAATACCCAAAATTTTATTGCAAATTAAAATTATTCAAGAGTTATGCAAACTGTATACCTAACTATAAACGTATATTACACAGGGTGTACAAAAATCAGTGAATATTTTTGTCTATTTCTGAGATGTCTATTACTACCTTAAAACAAGGTATATTTTAAAACAAGCAATCTTCTGGGAAATAAAAAGCAGACTTGTTTTATGAACTTCCTACAGTTTCGAGACAGACCACCATCTTATTAGTATTCCTTTATTTTTTTAATATCTGACTTTACAAGTTGTTTTTGTTATAAAGTGGGAGATTTGTATTGTTAATTTAAATTTTGAAAGTAACAAAAGTTAAAATTCTATAAAATCCATAAATCATGAAATATTAATAAGTCTACCCACGGGGTTAAACAAGATTGTACGTAACAATCTTCCCAAATCAAGAAATATGTTTGGTCTTGTATCTTGTAATAATTGAAAATTTAAACTTTAGTCTAAACATCATTGTCAGATTTTATGACAATTGAGTTTATTTTATACTATATAAAATGAGCTGTTTAACCATTACATTTGAACGCAGGCATCAATATTGGGCTCGATATTGCCAGAAACGTGATTTAAGTCTACTTGTTTAAAAAAACAGCACAAAAAATATACCTTCATTCACCGACTGCCAACCCTGGCCTATGAGGTATGCGGAAATCTGTCAATGGATCCTAAGTATACGGAATATAATACAAAGTTGGGATCCATTTGGGGTATTTTTGTATTTTACGTTACATGATTGGTCTATTTGGAGTATAATCTGTCTTTAATATATGAAACCCAGTTTTTTGCCGTGTATTGTGACAATTAACGCATTCTGATGATACGTAAAGGTCCTGTTGAAAATTAATATCATGTGTAGGTTTGGTAAATTTTTGATTTGAAAAGATGCTTATTCATTTGAATTGTGTAGGTATTGAAAGATAATTTGTCTAGAACGAACATGACTGTGTATTAATGGTTTTGAAGGTTACAAAGTATCTGGACAAATGTATGGTCATTTCTCGACGTTTAACGATAATTTTAGCCCTAGAGAGAAACTTGGTAGATACATTTTTTACTCCTCTCGTAAAAGGGAAGTAATCGTGAAAAAATCACTCTCCAAGATTTTTTCAGATCTTCACGTTTCAGGGTCCCTAGAAAACATGTTTTCTCAATTCCGTTGGTCTGTCGGTCTCTCTGTTCGCGGCGTAGCTAAAAAACTACTTTTTATTATTAACTTCGAATTTTGGTCAAACGTTTTTGGTAACATTTTGGTAAAAATCCAATATGGCGAAACAAAGTGACGGCCTAGTGAAATATTAAAGAAATTATTATTAAAAACCAACTCATCCAATTAATCTCAAATTTTGCAAAAACATCAACTATTATGTAGGAATACACTGATAACATTTTGGTACGAATCCAAGATAGCAGAACAGAATTGCGGCTTAATAAAATATTTAAAATTCAGCATGGAAAACTGCTAATGTTTTGACTTCAAATTTTGTGCTATAACTAATTGTGGTATAGGATTCAACTATTAAAATAGTGGTACTATTTCAAGATGACCGAACAAAAGGCGGACAATCAAAATGTTTCAGGCTCAATTTTTAAATATTTTGAAAAATCATTTTCGCGGGTTTTACACATCTTTTGTTTTAGCGACGCTAGAAGCCAAAAAATATGTCTTATCAACTCCGTCGGGGCGTCTGTCGGTCTGTTTGTATTTCTGTGGGTACGCGGCATAGCTTCTTACCCAATTGAATTAAAAAAAAATTAAAGGTCATATGGGGATGACCTGATAACATTTTGGTAAAATTCCAATATGGTGAAAGAAAATAGAGGCCTAATATAATGTTAAAAATTTATTATTAAAAATCTACTCATCCAATTTATCTCAAATTTTCCAAAAACATCAAGTACTATTTTGGAATCAACTAGTATCTTTTTGGTACGAATCCAAGATGGCGGAACAAAATGACGGCCAAAGAAAATGTTTGTAATGTAATGTATGTAATTATTTGGGGTTAGAACACAATAAAATATTTAAAAATTCAACTTGAAACAACTGCTTAATGCTTTAATTTCAAACTGTGTGCTATAACTATTGATGGTATATGGATCAACTAGTAAAACAGTGGTACTAATTCAAGATGGCCGAACAGAAAATATTTATAATCGCGAAAAAGTCATCCTTTCAGGTTTTGTACATCTTTACGGTTTAGCATCCCCTTGTCTGTCTGTCATTCTGCGGCTAGCTTAAAGACTACTTACCCGATTGACTCCAAGTTTTGGTTACAAATTAAGGGTCATATGGGGTTGTCCTGGTAATATTTTGATAAAAATCCAATGTGGTGAAACAAAATGGCGGCTTTGTGAAATGTTAAAAAAATATTATTAAAAATCTACTCATCCAAATTAGCTCAAATTTGGCAAAAAACATCAAGTATTATGTTAGAATCAACTGGTAACATTTTGGTACTAATTCAAGATGGCCGAACAAAATGCCGGCGAAATTAACTGTAATTGCGAAAAAGTCACCCTCTCAGGTTTTACATATCTTTTCATTTTAGAGGCTTTAGAAGCCAAAGAATATGTCTTATCAACTCCTTCGGTACGTCTGTCGGTCTGTCTGTCTGTCTGTCAGTTCGCGGCATAGTTTAAAAACTATTTACCCGATTGACTTCAAATTTGTATCAAAATTTAGGGGTCATATGGTGATGACCTGCTAAGATTTTGGTAAATATCCAAAATGGTGTCCTCGTGAAATAAAAAAAAATATTATTAAAAACTCCTTATCCAATTTATCTTAAATTTTGCACAAACATCGTATCGTAAGTATTGTTTCGAAATTAACAGGTAAAATTTTGATACGAATCCAGGATGGAGGCTTAATAAAGGTTTTCTTTTTTTAGAATCTGTAGCGACTCCAATTTGTTATTCATTTTATAATGAGTAACCCAATAAAAACGAAGATAGTAAATTTAACTTTGGTTGGAATACTGGCTGAATGCATTTCAAATTTCCGGCAAATTATTCACTAATTTTAGCTTATAGAGGTCGTTCTTTACATGTATTCACTTCAAACGGATGACATAAATGTTCAGTACATGACTTTCAGAAATTAGTTGAATTAACAAAGTGCAGTTTTCGGATGCACTTTAATTTCAGATGTTAAAGGAAAAACATATATTATATATTATATTGTAAAAGTCTACGTTTATTTGCCTTAACCAGGGACTAAATAAAAATAAAATTACCGCAAAAAAATCCCAAATATGGGCCATTTCCAGAATTTTATCATTTTGTTGTTTGGTTCCTGTCCCATAGTCAATGAGTTAGTGATAACTTATAGCTAATTTAAATATTTTAACTTGTTTTCTGCAAGCCGTCCCCATAGCTGGAATTGGATTAGTTATTTTAACTAGACGAAGATTACTATTTATAATATATTATGCACAAGTAGAACTGTCATTTGAAAGCGGAGCTAAGCGCCAAGAATTGAACGTCACATGATTCAAATATACAGGTTGGGGCATCCCATACCTTTTTAAAAATAAAGAATGCACAGTATTTAGGCCATCATTTAAAATTATGTAGAGATATACAAGTGCGTCACAAATTTTTTTTAACATATTTTAAATAGAAACCCAAAATTTTATTGCAAATTAAAATTATCTAAGAGTTATACAACCTAAGTATAAACGTATATTATACAGGGTGTACAAAATTCAGTGAATAATTTTGTCTATTTCTGAGATGCCCTGTATATTACTGTCTTAAAAGAAAGTATATTTTAAAGCAAGCAATTTTTCTGGGAATTAAAAAGCAGACTTGGTTTATGAACTTCGAGGCAGACCACCGTATTATTAGTATTCCTTTATTTTTTAATATCTAGTAACCATAAAGCATGAATTATTAATAAGTCTACCCACGGAGATAAACAAGATTGTATCAAACTTCCCAAATCAAGAAATATGTTTGGCCTTGTATGTTGTAATGATTGAAATTTAAATTTTCGTCGAAACATCCTTGTCAGATTCTATGACAATTGAGTTTGAGTTTAGGAAAATATACTATATAAAATAAGCAGTTTAATCATGATATTGGAACGCAAGTATCAATAATGGGCTCGATATTGCCAAAAAGGTGATTTAAGTCTACTAGTTTAGAGAAACAGCATTAAAAATATACCTTGAATAGACAAATCGGATTACCGGACAATAACATAAAACCGGGGTAAAAATAGTTATTTATATATAAGGGATGTAAGTAACATTTACCAGTCGAGGACGAGTTTGCGCCCGAGCAACAACGAGGACTGGCAAAAAAGTTCGAGACTGGTTAATGTACTTACATCCCGTATAGTATATAACATTTTTCCCCCTCCCTGTATTGTATGTTTACAAGAAAATGCTGGATATATTTTTGGATTTTCATTATCATTACATTCGATAGCATCCTCATTAAATTATGAAGGCAGCCGTGATCCGTTGCCAGAGCAACATAAGCAGTTTTTATTTTATCAACAACGTCGAGTTGACAATTCATAGCGAAAAGTATGAAGAAGTTGAATTGTTTGATTCTGTGTGGACAAAATCGATGTTTCAGACATAGAAGAATCAGCGAATATTGCTTGTTTATCTCTACTACCGGAAAAGTCGAAAAAAAGGTATGAAGCAGCATATAAATCCTTTAAGAATTGGTGCCAAAGCAAGACGGCTACTGCAGCCTCAGAAACCTTGTTTTTGACATATTTCCACGAAAAAAGTGCTATATTGAAGTCCCCATTAAGCTTATGGTGTAAGTATTCGATGTTGAAGTCCACCCTTTTTATAGAGGAAAATACAGATATTTCTAAGTATCCAAAACTTCGAGCATTTTTGAAAAGAAAAAATGATGGTTATAGATCCAAAAAATCGAATGTGTTTAACAGGGAAGATGTGAATAAGTACATGCTTGAAGCCCCCATGATATCTACTTATTGTTGAAGGTCGTAATGGTAATGGGAGTTGCTGGAGCGTGCCGTTCTAATGAACTCTGTGGAAATGAAAATGGACAACGTTAAAATAAGTTAAGAAGTTATAATTGTGACCATTCCTGACTCCAAAAAGGGAATGTCACGTACATTTACAGTGACAAAAAGTGACGACACTCAGGTTTGTCATTTCAGAATAATTCAAAAGTACATTGATACAAAATCCCACACGACGACTATTACGACGACTTCTTTATGCGATATCAAAATGGAAAGTGCTTAAACCAGCCCGGCGGGAAAATACGTTTTCAATTCATTCGTCAATTCCAAGTAAAATTGCGAAAATTCTAAAGTTTGAGAACTTCAAAATGAATACTGGACACTCTTTTAGAAAAACGTCGGCAATTTTATTAGCAAATACTGGAATTATTAACTATATATCTAAAATTATTTAGATTATTATTTCCCTAGGGATGTAAGTTGACTTACATCCTGTCGTTAAGGGCAACCAATATCTTGTACCAGTAACTTTCACTTACTTCTATCAAAGCAGTGTCAAAATAGGTTGCTTACAGTACAGGGAGGAGGAAAACATAATAACAGCCAGTTGGTCGCCGACTGGCAACCCTGGCCTTTGAGGTATGCGGAAATCTCTCAATCGATCCCAAGTATACAGAAAACAATACAAAGTTAGGATCCGTTTGAGGTATTTATTTATTTTACATTACATGATTGGTCTATTTGGAGTATAATCTGCCTTTAATATAGGATGCCCAGTTTTTGCCGGATATTGTAACAGTTAATGCATTTGATGATGCATAAAGATCCTGTTAAAAATTATTGTCAAGCGTAGCTTTGAAAAGATTGCTTATTCATTTGAATTGGAAGGTAATTTGTCGAGAACGAACATGACTGTTTATTAATGGTGTAGGAGATTTTATACTAAAAATATCTGGAGCAATATAGGGACATTTCTCGACGTATAGCGTTAATTTTGATCCTGGAAAGAAACTTGATAGACACATTTTTCTTACCAAATGAGCTCAATGGAATACATTGGGGTTTTAGGATACTCTGTTGCATAATAGTAAAAACATTTTCTTTTTTTAAAATCTGTAACGAATCGGAAATGTTGTTATTTATTTTATAATAAGTTATTATTTAACTTTGATTGAAATACTGGTTGAATGCATTTCAAATTTCCGGCATATTATTCATTAATTTTAGCTTATAGAGGTCGTTGTTTACGTGTATACACTTCAAACGGATGCGCTTTTAATTTCAGATGTCAAAGGAAAAATATATATTATATATTATATATTATATATTATATTGTAAAAAATCTACATTTATTAGTCAATAAAGTTAACTAGGGAATAAATAAAATTACCTCGAGAAACCAAAAAATCGTTTTGGTTCGTGTCTCCTAGTAGATGAGATAGTGATACGTAGTAGCTAAATCGAATAATTTAACTCGTTTTTTTGCTGCATTTGGTTTGTTATTTTAACACTACGAACGTAACTAATTATAATATTTTAGTTATAAATCGAACTTTAATTTGAAAGCGGAGAGGAGCGGCAAGGATTGCACATCCACATGGTTGAAATATATAGGGTGGGGCACCCGTCGAACTCTAGCTTTTAAATAGTAAACTGTTTTTAGAAGATATATGCACAAGAATACCCAAAATTTTGTTGGAAACTAAATTTATTTAGTTATGCAAACTTTATACCAAAGTATAGACGTATAATACAGGGTAGTATCATTAGTATTCTTTTAAATGTTTTAAAATCTGAGTTTGCAACTTATTTTTATTATAATGTGGGAGCGTTATATTGTTAATTTTAGTTTTAAATATAAAAAAATAAAAATTCTGTAAAATTAGTCCTTACCAAAAATCAAAAGTCTACCCACGAAGACAAAAAAACAAGATTATACCAATCTCCCAAATCAAAAAGTATATGAGGTCTTGTGTCTTGTAATGATAGAAACTTCAATTTTCTTCCAAACACTCTCTTATCAGATTCTATAACAAATGAATTTGAATATAGTATATACTATATAAAATGAGCTTTAAAAACAATTTAGATGTATCTTATTTTTGGGACACCCTCTAAAAAAAAATAAATTAAATTCTGATTTTCAAATATACTTTCTTTCCCCAGACACATTATATATAAAGGTAATGTGTTAACATTCACCACTTTCCAGAAACAAAATTCAGAAAAATCAAAAAACTACAAAACTGGCAAAAGGTTTGAAGGAACGACACTATTGAAAAGAGGTACCTCTCAAGGAATCTTGAGTTAAAAAAATCGGTAAATTTCTTTTACCCTGAACTTCCCTCGTTATAAATCTTTCCCTGTATGTGGAATAGTGAAGGGTGGTCCAATTTAGTTCTGAACATAGTCATTTATACTGCCTTTTCAAATATTTTTATTAAGCATCAATTTGTTCTACCATATTAATTAGTACCAATATTTTACAGGCTTCTACCTATGCCACATTTCAATTATTGGGTGTAATTTAAAATGATTTGAATAAGTAGTTTTTACAATGATTATTTTAAGACCCCCGGTTCATTTTAACGTAAAACTTGATTTTTATGAAAAATTTGGGGTAAATTGGGTAACCACTTTTTTTAACATTTCAATAAACCGTCAGAATTCGTGGTAACATCTATAAAACTGACAGAGATCGCCTGCAATTCGACGATGGTCTAGTGATGCAAGCTTTCTTGTAATATTTGGATTATCAGTCAGTGGAATAGCTCTTCCTTGAACAGAATCAAAGATATTAAGGATTGAACGAGAGGCTGCTCCCCACATATGCGAGTGATACTCAAAGCTGGGTCTGATGTGAATGGTATACAAGTTATCAGAAGAGGTGTATTTTCGAGCTCGGAAAAGGAAACCCAATTTCTTTGTTGTTGCTATGGCAATTGAGGTGATGTAATCATGCCAGCGAAGATCTTTCTGAAAACTGTTGCCGACTAGGCTAAGAAGGTCTAAGGCTAAGAATCTTTGGCATCAATCACTTGATTATTCATTTGAATGGTGTGGCTATTTTATTTATTTATTTATTTATTTCTCTTTGGGACACATACGGGTCTAGCCCACAAAATTGTGTCCACTATTTACATGTTAATTTAATCGTTAACATACACCTAAAACTACACAGCTACATATTATAATCTTTTACTTAACATATTGTACAATATAATCAATACCGGAAAAAACTTATGTCTTAATACCCATTTAGAAAATCGGCCTTTAAAGCTTTTTTAATATTTTTGGAGGACATACAGAACAAATCAATGTTATGGCAGTGAACATTTGCAGAGTTTAATATTCTAAATATAGGAGAGTTTGCACAGCTATTAGTGTGAGCCATAGGAGGTACAAACGAACGAGTGTTTCTTAGATTTCTTTGAGGAACTGCTATTGGAATTTGGGATAAAAGATCAGTTGAATCGACTTGGCAACAAATAATTTTTAGAGTTTAAATTGTTTACTTAAATAATTGTAATCTGTGGCCATGTTGTTCCTAAATGCCAAAGATTTTAAAAACTTGTTCTGTACGCGCTCCATTCTTTGAATATAGACATCATACATAGGATTCCAAACAGAGGATGCGAAATTCAGTCGACTAAAAACATATACATGATAGAGGGTCAGTAAAGTACTATTATTTTGAAACGCTTTCGATTGCCTATTTATGTATCCCAACATTATAAACACATTATTAACAATATTGTCAATTTGTTTATCAAAAAGCATCTTATCATCGAAGATAACGCCTAGGTCTCTTGCTTAGCCCTCTCTACGAAGCTGGTTTGAATTGAAACTATAATTGAAAACCACTTTTTGTTGATTACGGGTAAAACTAATTGTAAAACATTTTTCAGTGTTTAAATATAGACTATTTGTAGAACAACATTGTTCAATCCTAGCGAGATCTGATTGCAACTGCTGACAATCGACGCTATCTTGTATTACTTTATAAATCTTCAGGTCATCCGCATAAAATAAGTAATTCGAAAATTTAAAGCATTTACTGATATCATTTATATAAATGACAAAGAGTAAGGGTCCCAGATGACTCCCTTGGGTTACCCCAGATGTCGAGATAAATGAATCAGATGACTATCCCGCAACTGCAACGGAGTGCTCCCGATCGGTTAAATAAGATCTGAACCATTTGAGGATTATGCTGTCTACACCGATATTGGACAATTTATTAATAAGAATTTCATGGTTAATTATATCGAATGCTTTGCTAAAGTCCGTGTAGATTGAATCGACCTGAAGATGGTTATCCAAACTATTTAAGATGAATTGCGAGTAACTAATGAGGTTAGAGTCAATCGATCTATTTGCAAAAAATCCGTGCTGCTAGCTATTGATTATGTTTTTAACTAGGTAAAAAATATGTTTATACTTTTCAAACACCTTTGCAAACGTATAGAGTTTGCAGATCGGTCAATAATTTTTTATGTTACTCCTATCACCACACTTATGGATGGGCACAACAATGGCCCTTTTCCATACAGTAGGAAAATGGCCCTCATTGAGCGATTGATTAAATAATTTTAGAAGTAGTTGGCATAAACCATTAGCGCATTTCTTGACAAATATAGCCGGACTGCCATCAGAACCGGCTCCCTTTTTAGGACCCAGTTCTCTAAGCACAGAAAGAACCTTCGACTCACACAATTGACGTCGACTGAAAGTCGCATTTCCTGAAAAACTCTGACGTTATTAGGTTGTTAGTTTTTGGCTCAAATACAGATTCAAAAAAGTTGCAAAAAGGTTACAAACATCATTATTATTACTAGCTGTACAGTTTCCAAAATACACTTCCAAAGGTATATCTGTTTTTCCGCGTTTAGCAGATACAAAATGCCAAAATTTTTTGCAATTTGTGGGAATTTCCGCTTCAATATGATTGATATAATTTTGGTAGTCTTCTCTAATTAGTGTCTTTGAACGACTTCTAATAGTTCTAAAGGTATTTAAATCACTCAAACTTCCATAAACTTTCCATTTATTATGAAATTTATTTTTTTCTTTGATCACCTTAATGGTGGAACTAGAAAAGTATGCTGGATATTTACTGTTACGGTAACCAGTTAGAACAAATTCCGGTATTATATTATTTATTCTGTGATAAAATTTTAGAATGTTAGTTTCTAAGTTATTACTACTAAGTAAATTATTCTATAGGGTACTGAGTATTGCGTCATTTATAATATTATAATTAGCTTTATGATAATTTAAAAACTTATAATTTGGTACGTGCAGTGATCTGGCGAACCCCATATCAAGAAAAGACTTTAAACTTGGATGATAAGCATCCTCCAGCACCATCGGACATGTACATTAAGAAATAGATGTAATTGTGTTATAGTCGGCTATTGGGGGATAATTTGTGCGATAGTAAACATGACAATTGGACAAGGTTCTTTGCTCTCCATTCTACGATTTTATTGAGGGATAAAGACATTACCTGACGAGTATCATCAATTTCAATCTCGGAAAGAGGTTTGGGAAACTGTAGGTGGGAATGGAGTGTACCAGTGGCGGCTCAAGGTGAATTATATTGGGAGGTCAATAACAAATTTAAAAATAGGCATACTTAAAATAAAAATAAATATCTTACCTTTAAATTGAGCTTTAAATTCTCTTGAAGTTCAGGTCTACTCTTCGTTCTTTAGAATTGGAAAAATGCTGAATGACACGTTTGTTAAAATTGCACATTCCTTTTTTAAACGATTTCTCGATATTTAACATTGCTAAAGCGGATAGTCCATCTTGGCCCATGGTGTTGCGTAGAAAAGTCTTTATTTTATTTAAGGTCGAATAACAACACTCGCTTTGTACAGTTGTCAGTGGCAAGGTACACAGTAAAGTTAATATTTTGACGGTTTCAGAAAACGTATCACTTAGGTTATTATTTATAAAAAGTTGAAGTATTGAAATAGCTCCAGAACTTAATCCAGCACGATCATAAATAACTTGCAGTTCAGTTTTTAGTTTTAAATAATTTATACAAGGAAAGTCTTTTTTTAACTAAATTTAAAATATTATCTGGAAAATTATTAGTGTAATTTTCAAACTGATCACTACAAAAAAAATAGTTGGTTGATCACTAAATGATCACTGAAACTAAAGCGAGGTGCATTTCAGAAATTATTATGTCACAGACCTCCAAAGCCACTCGACGATTAAAATCTTCATTTTTAGGTAGGCATTAGATGAAATTGAAGGCATTTCTAAAGATAGGTCGTTTAGAATTTTATCGCGAACTGCTTGGATGGAACGTTTAAAGAAGTCTATATATTTTTTTGCTGATAAAACATCGATAACACGTTTTTGAAGTTCATTAAAAAGTATTTCACAATGGGGCATTATAAGATGAAAGAAGTTCAACTAAAATAAAAAATCTACATTTCGTAAAAAGCCTTTTAAACCAAAGGCTTGGATAACTGTGTTGGCATCTTCTTCCACTTCAATTATTTTTTCTAAACATAATAAAATGTCTGACTGATAAACAAACACAGTTTCTACACAACGTACATTGAAGCACCACCTCGTGGAAAAGGCTTTATGTAAGCGAACTTTAACTGACTGGTCAAGAACTGCTGTGCGCTTTGCAAAGAAAACTTTTACATTTTTATCTTGACCTGCTGCTTTCTGTAATATTAATTTGAATTGGTGGGCATAACAATTGGTAAGCATAATGTTCTTTAATTTTTTTTTTGTGCGCCTCCTAATTTTCCACTCATAGTGAACACCCCATCGTAACTTTGCCCAATTAATTTCTCGGAGTTATTATTAATGCTTAGATTTTCTAATTTATGAAGGATTACGTCTGTAAGATGTGAAGCTGTGGTCCCTAAAGAATTTACAAATTTAACAAATCGTTCATGGACAACGCCAGACAAATTATAACGTATTATACTATTCATTTGGATTTTGGTGGAACTGTCAGTTGTTTCGTCTACTTGCACACCAACATATTTAGCTGACTGAATGTCTTGCTTAATTTTCTGGGCCACTGCCAGCATAGAGTCAAGTAGGCCATTTTGAATGCATTTAGATGTTCCTTTAAAGACAGTTACATTCTTCATATACTCTTCAAAAATTGAATCGAAGTCCTCGACAAAATTTATAAGCCCTCGAAAAACCCCTGGATTTTGAGACAAAGCTGTTTCATCATGGCCACGTAGAGCCAGCTCGCATGCCCCACGAAATTTCACACAATCTGTAATTTTGTTTAAAACATAACGATTTTTGAATACATTTTCATTAAAATTTCTAAGGGATTTTCTATAAGTTGTGTCTAGCTGAGTGCGAATATCAACACTTCCGATCGTAGCATAGTTCACCAAACATTTCATGTGATCTGCCGAAAACGCATGTTCTTTTATTTTTTCTTTTAAATGTTTTAAGTCTTTAACACCGGTTTTGCACCATAATTAGTCCGATGAGTCCTTAGAAAACAACAAACAAACATAACAGTAAAATGAATTAAAGATTTCACAACCACATATCCAGTTACCTAAACCGTACATACTTTTGAGAAAGTTTGTTATTTTTTTGCACTAGTCCCTACCAACATTTTATGTCTCCTCCGAACAATTGAAATGGCGCATACCGACGTGATGCCGTGACCGATCGATCGAATTATGAGAAGAAACCAGCTGATGACCGAAATCGCGATTTCATATTTCATTTGCTATCGCGTTCGGCTGTCGCTCGGTAGCTTTGAAATCTTCAGGTACTTTCGTCAAGCTTTAAGGCAATCAGGATAATTCAAACTGCCAGCCTAGCTTAGTATAGCGTATTTTATTATGCGTAAGGAACGCAACGAGACAATTCGAACCGCCGCGCCGTGCGCGGCTAGTAGTGTAGCTTGTTTAACTTTTCACTGGAGTGTACCATCGATAGCATAGCTGTGAACGGGATTGCCGGTAGAAGAAAGCAGATCATTGTTGTGCAGGAGGAATAGCGTAGGTGCCAACACTGAACCCTCTGGAACGCCTGCGTTTATTAAATGAAAATTAGATGACTGGCTGTCAACAACTACAGAAATACTTTTGTTGGAAAAAAAACTGGCAATCCAAGTACAAAGTGTTGGAGGAAGACCACAAGCAGAAAATGTGTTAAGAAGTGCGTCATGCCAAACTTGATCAAATGCTTGGATATGACGAGGACAATATCGAAGCTTTGGTGGCGGTGGATTATTCTCTGTTCTGACATTATCGCAGTATTTTAAAAATCTAGGTTTATTGTTGGATTATCTCCGAGTTATGTGAATAAATTTCAGAAGGATCATTGATAGAGAAACAAACATCATGCCATAGGGAGGAAGACTAGAAATCCCGCAACCCATCCCAATGAGCGAAATTATAGTGCTAAGTAGTAGAAAGTGGCATGGATTCTACAACTTCCTATTGTAAGGGATAGAAAAGTGTAATTAGACTGGTCAGAGGAACCCAGAAGAGCTGAAAGAGATCCAATCGACTTAGCAGAAAGAAAATTAAAGGACTTTATGAAGGAATTGTCTGAGGAAGAGCGATAGATATAACAAATAAATTTATTGGAAATTCAAAGGGCTAGTTTGAATGGGAAGTATTGTACAGGATAGATTACTACAAACGTAAGCCGTTCAGACGGAATGATGGAAGAAGTTCATAACCGGGAAAGAAAAGGTTATTAGTTGTATTTTTACGGCTTATGTTGGTTTCAAATAGGAAAGAATTATAGGTGGTGAACAGAGTTGAGGTATTTACTCAAGCCACGTATATTGGTGAATCAAAAATAATATTTCGATGGTGGAACGTCACAAGTAGAGCATTTTACTTGAGGAACATCCATCATCATTTTTTTATAAGACATTATGTTGCTTGGGTAAAACAAAGGAAAGAAAAAAAAGGAAGGTGAAGGAAAAGTCACATACACAGGGCTAGCAACGTCAGTAAAGACTTTACTAGACCTAGGAATGTGTGTGTTGAGTGGTACCTCCTGAGGCGAGGGAAAATTATTCTCTACCACCTTCTTTTTCAGTTAAAAAAGTAAATGAAAAGGTAATAAATATATATATATATATATATATATATATATATATATATATATATATATATATATATATATATATATATATATATATATATATATATATATATATATATATATACATATATATATATATATATATATATATATATATATATATATATATATATATATATATATATATATATATATATATATATATATATATATATATATATATATATATATATATATATATATATATATATATATATATATATATATATATATATATATATATATATATATATATATATATATATATATATATATATATATATATATATATATATATATATATATATATATATATATATATATATATATATATATATATATATATATATATATATATATATATATATATATATATAAAATCTCTTTTAGATCATCCGGCCAAGATCAAAAATTAGTAATGTTGAGTAGAAAAAGTTACTAAGTGTTTCACTGACATAAAAATTCGAGTAGTGTCCTTAAAAAGAAAATATTATTGGTCTGTGTCTTTTTGTGAAACCCTGCAGATAGTGTACGTTTTCCTATTTTTGGGACGTGCTCTTATCAAGCTCTTTTATATACCCTCGATAAATAAAACTATATGGGCCTCCGGTGTATCAGTTTTGAAATATGGGATATATATTAAAAGTATTGCTTGGCGTTAATACAAATGTAGTAAAATATACGACAATAAATTATGTATAATTTAAAAATTATCATCGGTCTCACTAATCAATACTGGTATGAAAATTTTATCATTGGAAGAGTATCTAAAGATTGATATGGCAAATCAAATTGAAATAAACGTGAAATATATATCAAGCAGACAGAAAATTGTGTCCACTTGAAAACTTGCTGTAAGGAAAAATTTTCGTAATAATTACTATGGGGGATAATTAGATTCTAAATTTAACATTTTTAGTCAATGTCAACGTAGTTTTTCCATTGTTATAACTAAATATACCATGCAAAACTTTATTAATTACGCCAGTGCAAAAATGGTTAAAACGCTTTTTTTTCTAATGTAATTATTTTTAATGATATCCGTTTCTCTCACTGTTATTTTTTAATAGCTAAAATATCATTTAATGATTCACGCTTCCACAATAATTTAGTTGTGGTAATTTGGTGCCTTTTAAACATCTTTGTTTCTACTAATGAATCAGCTATTAATTATAGACCCCTGATTATTACAACAACTAATAGTTGGGCGTTAACTTGCATTTATAGAAACATGATAGTTATTAAAGTAAAGCAACGCCGAGAATGGTTATTACTTGATTTATCGCTTTAGAAAATCTATGACGGTCCAGGACTGGCTGATAAAAAAAATAATTAGAAGTTGTACAGATCCAGTAATGGCGGTGAAGTTACCACTTCAGGTGGTCTAAATGATTTCCTAACATACAAATCAGTACCGTAGTACTTAAGCAACGTCGTTGCAGTTTATGACCCCTAGTATTGTTGGCCAGAGCAAAGGAATTTTAAGTAAACCACGGATATCGACAGTGTGTTTTTCTTATTTTAACATGCATTTTAATTACTGGGATATTTTATCGGTATCACAAGAAAGAAAACATATATATATATATATATATATATATATATATACAGGGTGTCCCAATAGTGCGTTCTCGGTTGATATCTTGATAACGGATAGCGATATAAAAAAAGTTCAAATACAAAAGTTGTAGAACAATGCGGGCTAGATAACCTAAAATTATTTTCATTTATACAGGGTGTCTCAAAAATCTGTAGCGAGGCAAAGTTGTGTTTTTTCTTATGGGACACCCTGTATATTTTTGCATATTTAGATTCTGCTCGTGATTCTACACATTTTTTGTATAACATGTCGTATGTCTAAATCTGATAGTTTTTCTAATATCCGCCATTTTGTAAAAAATTATGAATTGCAGTGCCTTTTTTCAAACGACGTGGGCCGTTGGCTTTTTGATATAGGATTATGATTTTTGGCAGGAACATTAACAAAAGTATGGGTTGACTTTCAACGTGAACAAAATTTGTCGGCGTTGTACAGGGGGTCCTAGATAAGTAGGAGAAATTAAAAAAATTAAAAACACCATATCTTCATTTTTTTAAATGGAATGTATAGTATTTTAATATTTTAGACTATTCGTGACCCAAAACCCTATCTTTCGTTATAAATATGTCCTATACCTATTTGTCATAGTTTACGAGATTTTTACATTTTTGTGTTTATTATTTGGTTTTCAATGACAATTGCCTTAGAATTTGCTTTATTAACGAATTTATAGAATTTTCCGAGGAATCCAAAAATGTAATAATATACAGGGTGTTCCATTTAAAATAACAAAGTTGATATCCGAGGGACACTTTTGTATTTCAACTTTTTCTCTGTTATTAAAAATAAAGGAATTAAGGAGGTTGGCAAATCTCGGTGAATCACCCTGTACATTAATACACAGTAAAAATGCAAAATTAAAAATTCTACTAGTCTACTATTTTTCTTTATGTAAAAAGGCCAATAAATATTTTAATTAAAGAGACACAACAAAAAAAGAAGTCCTACAATCACTTGATTAAATGTTCAATATGACCACCATTTCTTTCAACACACACTTGTAGCCGATTCACAAAGGAATTGTTAACTCTATTCAGCATCGCGGCATTGATATTTGTACGAGGCATTTCTAATTCTCATTTTCATATTCTCTATGGTAGTGGGTGGCGTTTGGTAAACTTGCTCTTTAACAAAACCCCACAAGAAAATATCTAGTTTTGTGAGGTCCGGAGACCTTGCCGGCCATGATACTGGATCTCCCCTGCCAATCCATTTATTTTCATAATTCGCGTCTAAAAATTGCCTCACCTGCCTGCTAAAATGTGCCGGAGCGCCATCTAGTTGGAACCATATCCGCCTCACTAGATTCAAAGGTAATTCGTCAACCCACTCCTGCAAACTGTTTTGCAGTAAATTTAGGAAAGTGTCTCCATTAAGTCTATTTTCGAAAAAATAAGGTCCAATGATACGGTTACCGATTATACCAGCCCATACATTAAGAGACCATCTATGCTGGTATCCATTTTTATGAAATGTCGCTTCGTCAGTAAATAAAATGTTATTAAAAAAATCATGTTCTTCTCTATTTTTTGCTAATGCTCAAGTAGAAAATTCAAGTCTTCGATTGAAATCGTCTTGATCCAGTTCTTGTACCAGTTGGGTGAAATTTATGTTTTCTAATTATTCTATTGGCCGTAGATTTAGCAAACACCTCTCTCCTTTTCTAACTGCCTACATGAAATATGAGGATTTTCAATTAAAGTTTGCGTAACAAGATATTCAGTTTCTTCATTTGCGGCTCTTTTCTGCCTTTCAAATTTTTGTTCGTAATCGACACATCCAGTTCTTTTAAATCGTTCTTTGAGTCTGACAAATGATACCTCATGAGGATGACGTTCGGCATTGCTAAACCGTTGCGCATAAACTCTACTTGCTAAAAAACAATTTTGATCACTTGCGTCCAAAACATAAATCATGTTAATCAATTCTTCTCTAGAAACATTCATTTTGAATCAATTTGAATACCGTTACTACACAAATACAATAGTTTGACATTTCGCCATGACAACATTTTCCCCGTTTCCATTTGTTTTTACTTTAGGATTGTCTAAGGCATCTTCGTACATTAAGTTCTAACCAAATGTTGACACTAGCTACGCTTTTATAATAGTCAAAATAGTAAATATTTAAGAATAATTGGTAAAATATCTGTTCTAAGTCTTTAGGTCGCGATTCTTAGCACAATATTATGAGCTGAATTTTTAATTTTGCGTCACTTGTAGTGTATTATAATTAGAAAATTCGATAATAAAGCAAATTCTAAGGCGATTGCCAATGAAAACCAAATAATAAATACAAAAATGTCAAATCTCGGAAACTATGACAAATATGTATAGGACAAATTTATAACGAAAGATAGGGTTTTGTGTCACGAATAGTCTAAAATATTAAAATACTATACATTCCATTTAAAAAAATGAAGATATGATGTTTTTATTTTTTTTAATTCCTCCTACTTATCTAGGACCCCCTGTACAACGCCGACAAATTTTGTTCACGTTGAAAGTCAATCCAAAATTTTGTTAATGTTCCTGTCAAAAATCATAATCCTATATCAAAAGCCAACGGCCCACATCGTTTGAAAAAAGGCACTGCAATTCATAATTTTTTACAAATTGGCGGATATTAGGAAAACTATCAGATTTAGACATAGAACATGTTATACAAAAAATGTGTAGAATCACGAGCAAAATCTAAATATGCAAAAATATACAGGGTGTCCCATAAGAAAAAACACAACTTTGCTTCGCTACAGATTTTTGAGACACCCTGTATAAATGAAAATAATTTTAAGTTATGTAGCCCGTATTGTTCTACAACTTTTGTATTTGAACTTTTTTTATATCGCTTAGATATCAACCGAGAACGCACTATTGGGACACCCTGTATATATATATATATATATATATATATATATATATATATATCAGGTTGACTGCCACGTCCATTTTTTTAAAACTCAAAATAACGATTTCGTCCACCCAACTGGGTAGACATTAAAACTTTAAATATCATTTCTGACAACAACCGGTTTAACTATTTATTCATAGTAACGCCATCTATTGTTGGTTAGTCCAGGAGGCTAAAATATGATTCCTATTCTTAAGTAAGGTCTCTATACTGCACCCAGAATCATTTTATAGATATAGAACCCTGTAATAAAATAAAATTAGTTTTTGAAAATCAGCTGATTAATGTCATTTTTGTCCACCCAAATGGGTTGACACTTAACTTTATGATTATGTTATTTAGCGAGTTGATTTTGCAAGTATAATAAAAATTATACAATGAATAAAAGAAAGCGTCAAGTGAGCATTTTAGATTGCGAAAATCCAAAAAAAGTTTTGAGTCAACGGGAATTAGAAGAATTAGCATTGACCATCGGAGAGAGTTCGGATGAAGAGCCATTTCAGGATTCTGGGAGTGAGTACATAGCTAGTGAGTCCGACAATTCCAGTGAAGACGATCAAGGAGAAACAAGTGAAAATAATAACAGTGATGCAAATGAAAGTGATTTGTCTGAGGATAGTGACTCGAATAACGATATTATAAATGACAATTCTGGTAATAATACAGTGTGGAATGACTGCAAAAATGCACAACCTCTTTTTACTTTTACAAATCAAGGAAAAATAAATGTTTTCTTTGATCCAAAAAATGCCAAACCTATTGATTTTTATCAACTTTTTATATCAGATGAGGTAATCGAATTGATTGTTAGAGAAACAAATAAAAATGCATACAGTTTTTTGGAAAATAATACTATTATAAGAAGTAGTAGGTATAGACAATGGAAAGAAACGAACGTAAATGAAATGAAAACCTTTTTGGGCCTTAGAATATGGATTGGTCTGGTGCATATGCTATCTTTGGAGTCCTACTGGTCTGATAAAAAACTATTTAAAAATGAGATGTCCGCGTTTATGACAAGAAATCGTTTTCAACTACTACTGCGGTTTTGGCACTTTGGTAAAGATGTTGAAGGTGACAGACTGTGTAAAATACGTCCACTGCTTGATCTTGTGCAAGCAAAATTTCAGCAAGTTAAAATACCAGATCAAAACTTAGTAACTGATGAATCGATGGTAGCTTTTACTGGCAGGCTGAATTTTAAGCGATACATTCCTGATAAATCACATAAGTATGGTGTAAAACTATTTAAACTGTGTGATCAAGTTGGATATACTTACAAAATTATACCATATGCTGGGAAAAGAAATGAGCAAGAGAGCAGTCAAGGCCATGGAAGCCTTGCGACTAATGTTGTCATGTCCCTAATGAGCACATATCTGGGCCATGGAAGAATTTTATGCACTGACAATTTTTATATGAGTATACCCCTTATAAACGAGTTGATCAACCAAAAAGCCTATTTTGTAAGTACTTACCGCAAAAACCAAAAATGATTTCCTAAAGAGGTTGTGACTGCCAAATTAAAACGTGGAGAATGCAAGTCTCTTGAAAGTAACAGGGGAGTAACAGCCTTAAAATGGAAAGATAAACGGGATGTTTACTGTGTCTCTTCAAAATTTTTAGCTAATATGGCACCAACAGGTAAAAAAAAATAAAAAGGATGAGGATGTTGTAAAGCCCGAAATGATCATCCAGTATAATTCAATGACAAGCGACATCGATATATCTGATCAACTTTCTTCTTATCACTCAGCCATAAGAAAATCAATTAGATGGTATCACAAAGTAGCTGATGACCTAATATTTGGAACATCAATTGTAAATGCTTTTCTCATCCGTGCTTCTTTACAAAAGGAACGAAGGAAAATGGAACTGGTCGAATGTAGAAATTGTTTGTTCTCTATTAGACATCCCTGAAGAAGAAAGAGCATTAACTCCAAGATTAGCAAAAGTCACGAATCATTACTTGCAAAAGACCGAGGTGGCTCAATGTGGCAAAACTAAAAGGTAGTTTACATTTTCCTTTTTTTTTTATTCTATAAAAACACTTTTATTTCAGAGCTCCAAGAAAAAATTGCAAATATTGTTATCAAAAGCTTTCGGCCTGCATGGGAAGAAAAGAAGCTAAAAGTAAATACTTTTTGCGACACATGCGAGGATAAGCCTTTTTTATGTTTTGATTGTTTCCAAAATGTTCACTACTAAATGCAGTTATTGCTGTTCATTTTTGATATAAAATTGTACTTTAATTGGTTTTTGTCTTGTTTTGCATAGGTACTTTTAGTTATAACCCTAAGAAATGTTGTAACCATTTGTAATGTTTATAATTTAAGTTGGACAAGGTTCATTAATAAATCGATATTTTTCACTTATTCTTACATACTTACATACTTCTTATGTATATATATATATATATATATATATATATATATATATATATATATATATATATATATATATATATATATATATATATATATATATATATATATATATATATATATATATATATATATATATATATATATATATATATATATATATATATATATATATATATATATATATATATATATATATATATATATATATATATATATATATATATATATATATATATATATATATATATATATATATATATTTGATGTGTTTTTATTCCGGGTGTACATCCATTCACTACTGTCGTTCTGAAAAGAACAGAAAGGCTTGACAAAGCTTTGAAAGAATAAAGACATATGTAACAATAGTTACAGGAGATAAAGGAAACGCAACCATAGTTATGAATACCCAAGACTACATACAAAAAATGCAGGCTATCTTACAAGATAATTATTTTAAGCCAGTTTTAAGAGACCCAACTACATACTACTGCTACTAGAAAACCACTAAAAATAAAATAAAAAGTTTCCCAATAAACCCCGAAATATAACAAACAATCATTCGAAGGGTCGAGCAGATATCCTAAACGTTATGGGTTACCGAACATACACAAACCAGGAGCGCGCATCAGACCTATCGTTAGTGCTGTTAATTCGCCGCTACAAAAACTGTAAAAATCTCTTGTTGTAATAATGCAACCAGATGTCGAAAGAACTGATTCATTTGTCAAAAACTCGGAACATTTCACTCGAATTAGTTATTAGATATCGTTCTTGAAAAAAACGATATTATCGTAAGCCTAGATGTAAAGTCTTTGTATTCTAGTATTCCCATCGACGAAGCGTTGGACAAGATTGCTATGAACGAGGATTTCCAGGCGCATATAATACAAATATCGGAGCATTACCTTAAAAATACTTATTTTTCACTTAACTGGCAAACAAACAGATGGTGCTCCAATAAACTCCTCGCTATTGCTACTAGTTGCAAATTGATTTACGATATACTTGGAGAAAGAAGCTCTTGATAAAGCAAGTTTGAAACCCAAGTTATGGATTCTTTAAGCGGATGATATATTTATTATATGGCAACATGGTCACCAGAGCTCGAAAACTTTCTGACCCACGTAAATTCAATACATCCCAGAATACAATTTACCCTACAGTTAGAGGAAAACAACAATTTTTCATTTTTATATGTTCTAATCACAAAACTGCATAACGGTCATTTCGAATATATTCTGTACAGAAAACCAACACATACCTACAGATATTTAAATGCAAGATCACATCATCACCCAGCACAAATTCAAACTGTAGCCAACATTCTAATATCTAGATCAGTGCGGTTAACTGAAACACAGACGAGAAGAACCGAATTTAATACAATATCTGGTATTTTAAAGAAAAATGGCTACCCAAATCGCGCTATAGAGAAAGCTATTAATATTATTAGTATTAATTAACGTAAGTAATTTTACCATATGTAAAAGGCACAACAGACAGAATCGGAAGAATTCTTAGAAAACACAACATACAAACATTACACATACCACAAACAACCATAGGTAAACTACTTTGGAGAACCACGGAGTATACAGCATTAAATCGATTACTTTGAAAATTTGGCTCTAACTAAAGTTGATAATAAACTCTCTTGTTAAAATACTTTGTTATCGGAAAGCCGGTATTTTTTTATTCTTTATTTTTTTTGCTTCAAAAAAGTTTGTTTTTGTTTATTGAAAAACTGAAGATTTTTACGGACGTCACTAAAAAGGTACCCAAAAAACCTCGAGCAGTGTGGTTGAGTTGGCAAGTTCAAATACGACACATAATTACCAACAAGTAAAACTGATATCTGTACTAAAATTAATGTTTGTAATAATGTAATACAAAAAACATAACTTTTTTACAGCAAGAGTCTAGGGATGGGAAATTTTAATTTCACTGCGATATAGTCTCACTGTTAATCATTTCCTCCAAAAAATACCTTAATTCACTTATTTGACAATAGCTTAGAAACTAATAAGGACACCGATGTGCGGTTTTCGCTAGAACTTATATTATATTTTCTAACTAAAGTGCTTCTTATTCAAAAAATCGAAGAAAATTCGAAAAAATTGTAATTGTTACAAAGAATACCTTCTGACCAATTTGTGAAAAATAGGGAGTGTCACTCGATGCAACTTCTAAAATAGCTTGGAATTCCCTTTTAAATAAGCCCCATAAGCTCACTCAATTCGGATAAAAGATTTAGAACATATAGCGTTTTAAATGTTTTGTCAGTCAACGGCTTTCCCACCCTTGAACCCTATGTACCTCATACATAAAAGTTATATTTAGTTGTGGGAGTTTGTGTAGAATTTTTAAAATGTATTGGTCACCCAAACACTGCACCGCCTTACGGTCAATTTAGAAACTTATAAATATGTTCAGTCAATTGCTCTTGGCCACACTTAACTGAACAGCCTGTACATTATCTATTTGAAATAGCAAATTGTCGCTTTTAACAATATCTTTCCCGTCAGTGATGATTTTTAAATCGCTAACAGGATTAACAGGTAATTTTTTATTAAACTAAATCACACTCATAAGGTCAAATTGAATATAATTATGCACCTCCATTCAATTTGCTCTTAATGTAAAAGGTAAACTAACACGAAATAAATTAACCGAGGTTCAAGGTCCATATTTTTCTGGTATTTATCTTGCCACTATTGATTTCGTTGGGTGGGAACATCACTTACAGATCTGTTTTAAAGGGGAATTATATAAGCGCGGTATTTTTACAGCAAAAATCATTGTTTGCTTGTTTATAATTAACGGTAACTTAAGAGTATTTTTAAAATGAAAGTGATCGGTATAGCATTAGTTCTTGTTGGACTTTTGAGTTCTATGGGAGTAAGTTGTCTTTTTTTTTTTCATCGTTTTGAGTTGATAATGTATAATTAACAAAATGAGTCAGATCATATTTGAAAATCTAGTTTTGTCTATGGGACCATGTAGCAAACATGTGTGTTGTTACAAATATATTTTCATGTTTGTAAAATTATCTCTAAAGGTGTATTGTTTAAAGTTTTAACAGCGTCGATGTCGTTCTCTAAATTTTTGTTGAAAATACTGTAAGCAAAAATTACTTTGAAGTTAGCAATTTTGTAACAAAGGATATTTTATATATGTAGATTTAGGTTTGGCTGACTTTCACTTAAAATTTTAACTGTTATAATAATTGATATAAACTGATACAATATAAAATACGATTTTGTCAATTTTAAATAATAAATAATATTCAAAGTCGTTTAGTATGTTTGTTGTCTTACATTTTACCGTTGTGGGTGCCAATAATACCGAATAACTGAACGTAGGAAATAAAGTTATTTAACTAAAAAGTCAAAATTTGAAAACTGGCAAGCTAATAGAGTTTAACCCTTAAGTATCATGGCGGGGTCAAACATGTTCCTAATGATTATCAATCAGTTTTCGCAATCTAAATCAAACATAAATGGCGGTTTATGACGCTTCGTCTAAACTTCAACCGGTTAGGGATTTATCGACCCTTGAAAGCATGCTTAGTTACTATCTATTTTTACTTGTGTTTTTTGCTTTTTGGGTCAAATTTGACCCTGCCATAGTATAAGCGTTACAAAATTGGTAAATGGAATTAATTAAAAATGGTAAGTTTTTTATAAATGTAACAGGGTTATAGGTCGTAATTAGCTCTATAATTTTATAGTATTTAAATTTAATTATTTATTTTAATTGTACCGGACCATCCTATCACAATACTAAAATTAACTAAGATAAAATAAATAAAATTAAAGGTACTCTGTAGGTTTCACCGTAGATTATATTTACAATGTTATCAAATATAATTGTTAGTACAAATTAAATTAATATCTTATATCAGTAATTCAGCGGCCACACATCTCAAACAACAGAACTGCAACAACGTTGGTATCTTCTTCTTGAATATAGATATTTTAACTAACAAGTGATTTATTTTAATAAAAGATTTGGTTTTTTCAAAAACAACTTAAACATATATTAACAAAAATAAAAGATGAGAAATACTGTACAAAAAGTAATGCTTAAAATTAATAACAGGAAAATGATTAAACTTAAATTAGAATCTAAAAAATGGCGGACTCGAAATCCCCAATCTTAAAATGAAAAAAAAATAAAAAAAAATTTAATTTAACCATAAATTTAACTTTTGATAATACGTAAAAATTACTCCCCAAATAAACACTAGAAATAAAATAAAACAACTTTGAAAAACCCTCAACTTTGACAACCCACTGTATATTTAAATCCCCATAAACCACCACAAAGAATTTAAAATCAACTGTAACTACTAGAACTTTGACACAGACTAACTCTTGTTTTAGAAATCATAAAAAAGGTCGATTCCTAATTTAACGTGTTAGAATTTTCTTTAAATACGAAATTGTCCTTAAACATATTTCGTTATTTTTTATTTAAAGACAAAACAGATACAAAAATATTCTTTCTAAAATTTCATATACCTCGGTTAACATCAAAACTAACAAAAATAAATATGATTTTCATTAAGCGCAGACGCTATAGGGTGCCAAATATGTTAGTAAAGAAGGATATGGTAATTTAATTTTCCATCTAGATACTAACATTTTGATAAATATTAAAATCACATGCAAATTGTAAATAAAATAGTTGTTTTTTTGGTGTTGCATACAGCCGCTACAAAACCGGGAAAAGAAGGAAACGGCTTTTAAACCTGACAATATCCATACTAGCAGTTACATATTTCATACACGAGATTCCATTGATTACCTACAAAGCAAAAAAAAAAACAATTTAGCGCCATATTTTTTTTCTTTTTGGAGGTAGGAATTCCTTTTACGGACACCAATGGCCCGGCGCCAGTTGGCAGTGTCAGACTCCCGCAGAATACCGACCAAAACCCAGACCCTGGCACTGAAGCTTTATAGTTTATTGTGCCAGTGTGGAGGGGTCGGCGATGACGCTGAGGCGCTTATCGCCAACCCTCCACACTTAAGTTAGCCTTTCCAGCTTAACCCTGGGCAAATTTGCTCAAATCTAGAACACGAAAGTCTAGAACTTCCTCCGACTTGCTCGAGGAATAAATGCCTTTTGCGAGGCAGTGCCTGACGATATGTACAGCTGTCTCATTTTCCCTACCGCAGAACCTGCGTGTTAGGTCACCAGCGTGTACCCCTTCAAGGACGGGGATACTCACTTCACGCTACAGGGGTCGGTTTGTTGTTCTTTAAATATTAGGCACATATAAGTAGCTAGACCACAGATCATGGGATTATTTGAAACACACACAGTACAAATATTATACAACCAGTTATTATTTCTTACGAGTGTAATAAGCCCAAGCATTAACTGGTGACCTAGCCTGTTTGGCAAGTTTCTGTAAAAGATAGCTAGATACCCGTTAATTATGTAAGCAACTGAACATCTAGTGATTTAAATCATCGTAAGTAGTATTGTCACATAAACAGAAGGGTTGTCCGTCAAAAGCATCTTATTCGGCATTGACCTCTGATCTCCATGTCCAAACATTGCTCTGACAACATTTACATATTTCCTTCGGCCTAATGTTTTTATACTTGGGTTAAAACTGAGTATGACTTCGAGTATAATGGTTAGAATTATTAGCTACGAATATTTGGATATAAGGTAATGAAAAGATGATAATATTGTAATTCAGGAAATGCTACACTTTCTCCAATGGCCTGTTTTGCAAATGTATCGACATTTTCATTTCATCTTACGCCTGGGTGAAAAACCAAGGATACTTTAACCTTCCTTTGTGCTAATTTTAGCAGTTTTGACATATATTAAAAATAAGTTAATTAAGAAAAAACATATTGGTGTGATTTGACACTTTGCGTAAACTCTTATAATATAACAACAAGGAGAACATATAAAATACTCCAAAAACGGGACAAGTAAACTAAATACCTAATAAAAAAAGTGAAATTATTTTAGGAGTTTGATTATTATCTTCCGTCGAAAATAATCTTCCCGACTGAACAGTAGATAGTTTGAAGGATAAACATTTTTCCACAATTTTTTTTAGATTTGAAAACGAAATACTCTCAGATCAATATTTAAAAACCTCTGACGAGTAGCTTAAATTAGGTGTCCTTACATATCGAACCTTCGAAGCGGTTAACTGGCAACAAGAGAAAGAATTTATATGGGAAAGAATAATCTAATTTATAATAGTAATTCAATTGATGTGGTAAAGCCCATGAAATATAACACTGATGGCGGTTTGGGCATTTCAACTAATTAATTCCTGAAAAACATTATTAAACATTATCAATTTTTTTTGCTTGAAGAAGCTTCGGCTGCTGGCGTTACTAGGCGAACCTCTGCTACTATTTTTATAAAGTCCTTTCCCAAGCAGGATAAAAGATTTTTATTGTAATTTTAAAAATTTTAATATAAACATTCATATTTTTAGAAATAATAAAAAAAGCATTTTGCAAATTGTATCATTTTAATTTTACGTATATACCTGCCTCTACTTAATTACTAAAGTACCTAATTGATATTATTCATTATTAACTTCTTACTTTTTAACTGAAGCAGAAAGTTAAGATTTAATTTTGTATTGTAAGTATTGTAAAGTATTGTAATCGTGAAAAAATCCCAGATTTCAGGGTTCCTAGATGGCGAAAAATATGTTTTCTCTATACCGTCGGTCTGTCTGTTGTTCTGTCGATCTGGCTGTTTGAGGAATAGCTAAAAAACTGCTTACTCGATTGACTGCAAATTTCGGTCAAAAATTAAGGGTCATATGGGGAATACCTGGTAATATTTTGATAAAAATCCAATATGTCAAAAAAATGGTGGCCTAGGAAAATGTTAAAAAGATGATTACTAAGAAAATAGTTATTCAATTTATCTCAAATTTTGCACAAAAATCAAGTATTATGTAGGAATCAACTGGTAAAATCTTGGTTAAAAATCAAGATGGCAAAACGAAATAGCGGCCTAATAAAATATTTAAACATTTATCCTTAGAAAACTAATTAATAGATTCATTTCAAATTTTGTGCAAGCATTAACTATGGTATAGACATAAAATGTTATTGAAAAGAATTGTTTGTAAACATAAAAAAATTGTAGGTTTTATATATCGTTACGTTTTAACGTCCCTAGAAGCAAGACAATATGTTTTCTCGATCTCATTTGTCCGTTTGTCTATATGTGTGTCTGTTAATTAGCGACGTATTTAATAACTACTTATCCGATTGACTTCAAAATTTTATCAAAAATTAAGGGTTATGTGGGGATGACCTGGTATTATTTATGACAGAACAAAATGGCTGCCTAGTGAAAATAATCTGTAATATTTTTTGGTATAAATTCAAGACAGCAAAACAAAATGGCGGCCTTATAAATTATTCAAATCAGTCTAAAAAACTATTTATTAGATACATTTTAAATTTTGAACATATATTAAGTGTGATATAGAGATTAACCGGTAAAGTTGTGGTACGAATTCAAGACGGAGAAACAAAATGGCGGCCAAATAAAATGTCTAAAAAATCAATGTAAAAAATCTTCTTATTCAATGGACTTAATATCTTGCACCTCAATAAAAACAGAAAATCAAATGCAAAACGGCTATATACAAGTATTGCAAGTAGAATATCCTATCATTATTCATATACTGTACAGAGTGTTCCCAAATAATATATCACATAATGTTAATCATAAGAAAGCTATTGCCCAAAAAGTGTGTGTGATGTGCATTGTATATCTATGTATACAGTATAGCTTGGAATTTCCTAATATGTAGTTTCTTTTTTTAAATACGACATTAGCTTGATTGGTAGGTAACGAAACTGCAGTGTTTCACAGCATTGCTTTAATCCAATATAGATATTCTTAACTTTAATAAATGTATTAATTGTACTAATTTTCAAATATAACCAGACAGAATACAGACCTGTTTGTGTTTATAAGTTTGTTTCCAACCAATACATTTCGATACCTCTACAGCATAGGATATTAGGCTATAGTATTGGCTTTGTGGGGATAAAACCAACGGCTATAATAAGAAACTTAATTTTTTATTGTAAAAGTACACAGTATTTGTAATCCATAACAAGATGAAGAATTTTTTACGAGTTTTGGGCAAATTTTAAAAAATTCAGTAGCATTTTTGCAATTTTAAATATTAAATTTACTTAATAAGAGAAATTAAGTTTGTACTGCGTCAACTTCTATGATTCTGTCATCCGAAAAAAATACACATTTTTTCATTCAATATGTTAATAACTATAATTTTGAAAATTAGAATCAATTAATAATAACAAAATAAGTTGCTCCTTTGGAAGACGGAAATTTAAATTAGTAATATTAATGACGTTAATATTAAACGCTCACCTACTCAACCTTTGGACACCTATGTAAAAAGCGAAAATAAACACACATTATGCAAAATGTATCTTCTAGGTTGCAAGATAAAATGAACCATGGTAATAATGTCTGAAGAATTTGATTAATCTACCAATATTTAAAACATCTCATACACCGATTTTTCTGAGATTTCGATACGCTATTTAGAAAATCATAGTTTCAATTAATGCGTTTTTTTAACATTCTTACGATTCAGGATGATATCCAGTCGAGCTTAAAGTTTTCCTTATTAATTTAAATATTGATTTAATCTGATTTCTAATCAAAACATGTTTTAAATGCAACTTAAATTACTTCACATCTTTAATACAGCGTATTTATATAAAATACAATCTCATTGCAAAGTTGCCTTAAAACAAGTTAGGATTCAAACTTGTACACAACTACTACAACTTAGTAATTAAATAATAATAATCACAAATTTTCACTTTCAAAATATTAATAGATTAAATGATATCTACTATAAGTAGTTTTTAGAAAGCGAATCATTTATAGGAGCTAAAATTGTTTGACCAAAACTTACTGTACAGGGTGTCCGGATTTGGTTGCAAAATCAAGGTCTCTCGCTTATTTTTAAAGATAGAACCTTGCGGTTTTCACGAACCTGAGCTAATTTTTTGTGAAACTCATGAATCCGTAAACAAAATTTTCATAGCCTTCTTCGCTTATGAGATACAGGGCGAAATAAAAAATTTTGCATTTTGGGACCCCCCTCGTATATCGGTTATCCTTTAACTTAACGCAAAGGCAAAAATTGCTGCTTATGCAGTTTTTTACGCTAGATCCAGTGGCGTAGTCATATTTTTCATTTGAGTTGTTATTTTTTAGATATGACCCAAAGTTGTGTTTTTTTAAATGGGACACCCTGTATATTTGTCCAGAAATTGATTTGTCCTCTTAAAAGCTTCTCAAAAATATATAATAGTATGGGTCTATTTTAATAAACAACAACAAAAATCCTAATTTTTATAATTATCATCCCAAATTTTGCAGTAGGCCATGCAAAACAGTGCTGCCTTTTATTTAAAGTCGTTAACAATATCAATATCCTAACAATAAATCAAAATAAATATGTAATTAAATCTATTTATCAAAATATGTATTGATAATTTCGCACCAAAAAAGTATCACCTACCTAGATTTATGTAACACAAGAACAAAACAGTAATAAATTATTACGTGACAAGCCTTTCAGCAAAAATCAACTGTCGTATAAGAACTACAGTAACCAAGGAAATCAAAAGAACTGTTCAAACTGATTTCCATTTTGTTCTATGCATGCTTTGCACAATTTTCGTATTCGTTTTAGGGAATTAAGCAAAATAACGGGATGATTTTGTAAATAGCGAAAACTTTCTCTTATTGCATTTCCTAAATCTTGGACATTATCATAGTGGTCTTTGTAAATTCTATGTTCCAGATATCCCCAGAGAAAGAAATCTAAAATCGACCAATCTGGGGACCTAGGGGGCCATCTTATAGGTCCATTTGTTCCGATCCATTGATTGGTAAAATTATTGTCCAGAAATAATCTCGCCATTCCAGAATTGTGTGCAGAAGCACCGTCCTGTTGAAAATAAATTTCGTTAATTTGCGCTAGAGGAACATCGTCAAGTAATTCAGGTATAGCTGCCTCTAAAATTTCTATATAGCAATTGATTTACCTCAAATATATAAAATTTTATATATGTTCCTAATATGAAGCAGGACACATTTAGACCAAACCTGCCCTGCTGTCTTCTGGGAAATATTTGGTGTTAATTTTCCTGGGACCAGAATCTACTATTGTGCCTATTGAATATACCAGAATTACTGAAATGTGCTTCGTCTGACCATATAACCTTCCTTTCAAAATCTCTAACCATATCGCATCTTTCTCGAAACCAATTGCAGAAGACTACCCGATGCTCTGCATCCCCTAGCTGTAAGTGCTGCACGGGCCTAAATTTGTATGGGTGGTATTTGTGAGTTTTTAGAATTTCTTGTTTTTGGAATCCATATGCTCTTTTCACTGGCCCTACAAGAGTTTGTAGGGTAAGCTTCTGCATTAGCCAAAACCGTAATTTCCTCTGCCTCCCGATTTTCTTTATTATATGTTTTCGTACGAAGTTTGATAAATGATTCGTGATTAAGTAAATTCTTTTTTATCCGATAAAAAGTGGATATATTAGGTTGCCTCCTTTCTGGATATCTAAATAAAAATTAAGCAATAGTATTTCAACATACCTAAAAATTAACTATTTACCTGTTAAAATACATCTCAGAAGCCGCTTCAACATTTTCATTACTTAATATAAAACAAGCTAACATATCGTACTTTTCACAATGTTCGAAAGTTTGGTTTTCTTCCATAATAATACAAATATATTTTTACATAATAAATAAATACAAAAAACTAGCGCTATATTTTATATACGCGTACAAAATTGGGAAATGTCATTTGCTTCCAAGAAAACAAAAGAAAACGGCATCGTTTTGCACGGCCTACTGCAAAATTTGGGATGATAATTATAAAAATTAGGATTTTTGTTATTGTTTATTAAAATAGACCCACACTATTATATATATTTTTGAGAAGCTTTTAAGAGGACAAATCAATTTCTAGACAAATATACAGGGTGTCCCATTTAAAAAAACCCAACTTTGGGTCATATCTAAAAAATAACAACTCAAATGAAAAATAGGACTACGCCACTGGATCTAGCGTAAAAAACTGCATAAGCCGCAATTTTTCCCTTTGCGTTAAGTTAAAGGATAACCGATATACGAGGGGGGTCCCAAAATGCAAAATTTTATATTTCGCCATGTATCTCATAAACGAAGAAGGCTATGAAAATTTTGTTTACGGCTTCATGAGTTTCACAAAAAATTAGTTCAGGTTCGTGAAAACCGCAAGGTTCTATCTTAAAAATAATGCTTTTGCAATCAAATGCGGACACCCTGTACATTTTACCAAAAAGTTACCACTGACAAGATAACCTTAAGCATCATTAGTAACGTAAATTCCCCCGAATCGTGTTTTAACACATAATTACTTAAAACTGATTTGAGGATAATTTTTAGTTAAGTTAATGCAAGTAATTCCAGAATATATTTAAATGAAAAAAAGGGAATTATTAAGAATTTTGACAAGATAAGTTAATTTTTTAAATCAAGAAATAGATTCAAACTTTTTCCTAAATAGCAACCAACGTCTTATTAGAATAATTAGGAATATTAGTAATCCCATTTCCGTAAATGCGGATTAAGAAAAATTAGTTTCAGTTCAGTTGAATCTTTATGAAAATCTAAGATTTGTATTCCAACTACGACGAGATGGTGTCCTAATTATTTACAGAAATCGAATTGCATACACTGCATCATATGGAAAACCAATTTTAATTAAATGTCAGTGAGGTTTCTCATAATAGGATTAAATAGCAATTAGAAATTTGGTTGAAAAATACTACGATAGAACATATAAAAATGTAAAAAATCCGCAATTGGATGTTGGACTGTTAGCCCAAGTAGTAAATCCTATTTAATATCAACAAATACAGAAGTATCACTCTTTTTGGGAACATATCTCTTTAAATGGTAATGTTTTTTAAGACTTTAATATATCAATTGTCTTTAAAACAGTACCCACAAAAACATTAGGGGAACACTAAGAACAACGTAGATCGCTTTTCTAAGTCCTTAAAATCCCTAGTTTCATATCTTCGTTCATTCGCTGATTCATCCGCGTAACGTGGAATCAAATCTCTTGTATTGTCAAACATTGAAATGCATTAAATTCAAGGGCACAAGAGCATGTTAGCCAGGATAACAAGTATAAAAACTCCGAAATAACTATCACAAAATCAGTCTTTTCTACACGCTTGTTAAGCTCTGGCCAACAATGACAATGTACAAGTTTTACATGGGTAAGAAAATGGATCCATTAAAAAAACTGGAAATCACCAGAGCCAAGAAAAGCCATGTACCCATTTGCATATTCACTTTTCAGCCCCAATTAATATTTAACAACCTAGATTCGTCGTAGTTTCTAAATTGTTATTACATTACATGTTGCTTATTACTTTAAGATATGATATTCCCGAGAGAGCCCGACGTAGGACGAATGAGCATCATCTTCTTTTTTAGATGCACGCAACTACAATTAGGGCTAACATTTTAACATATAGGCAACTAAGAAAACTTTATATGTAAATTCGTGTTTGTCACTCTTGAACTGCCAGATTTTTTAAAAATATGTCTATACAACCTCGTCTCAAACGCTTCGAGTTTCTTACATGAAGCTTCTGGGAATGTCCGTGACTCTACTCTTTATAGCACAACCGGGAAAACGTAGCATATAAGCAGTCTGATCATCATTATCTGAATTTTTTTGCCATCTTAAAAAATGCAGCATGTCGGGAAGACTCTTTTCTATTTAGATTTTATTTCCTGACAATGATCCCAATACTGGTTAATAGGATAGATCTGCTGATTATTTAACACCAGTTGACCAGGCTAGTGGTCGCTTTTTGCTATTATCATAAACTTTGTTTTCTTGTTGAGAGACAGTCTGTATCTTCCGCCTGCATCCATCACCCCGGTCATATTTCTTGAAATTCCTCCAGGTTACTCGCGAATACAACCATATCATCAGAATATATCAGATTGTTTGTACATTCACCTCGTCCAAAGCCTCCTGGAATATCTGTTCTGAAATATGTTGAAAAGTAATGGCGACAACACCTAACCCTGTCGAACTCCTCGTCTTATTTTAACTTCTTCGGAATTGTCACCTTCGATTTTTAGCTCTCGTTTATTTATTCCTATTCTAGTTAAGGTTTCCAGTAACTTGCGGTGTTGTACCCTATCGAACGCCTTCTGATAGTCGATAAAACATGCGCAAACATCGCAGTTGACGTCTCTGCATCGCTGAAAGAGTACTTATAGTCTAGACAAAGCCTCTCTTAATCCCAGTGCATTTTGAAATCCGAATTGGGTGCGGCTGATTTATTCTTCGTATATCTAGGACAGTCTTTAATATAATGTTTTCAAGAACAATTTCAGCAGATGGCTCATTAAACTAATAATTCGATATTCATCGCAACGTGCAGCATTCAACTTTTTTGGAATCACAGTAAAGTTAGATCTCAACTATGATTTTGGAATACCTCCTGCGGAGTTTATATGGTTGAATATTCGTGTCCGCCATCGAATGCGATTTTCACTGATTATGTTTAAGAACTCAGCATAAACATTATCAGGGGATATTCTTTCTTTAAGTTGCGCTGTGGCTTTTCTTATTTCGTCTACTGTTAGTGGTGGCTCTTCAACATTTTGGTGTTCAAATTCTAGGGGAAGCTTAGGTCTATCATCATCGAAGAGTTCAGATATGTATGGTGCCCATGTTTTCATTTTTTGTTTTAGTCGATGGATAATAGAGAATAGTTAAAATAAAATATTTCATTGCTCTAATAATTGAGATAGGGCGTTTCAGATAACGTTCATAACTAATTTAGTCTTTAGGCTTTAGTTGTTCAGAAGTTTAAAAAAGCAACAGGTTTATAAAAAGGGAAACTAACCTTGTTACTTATACTTTCGAAAACAAACGCGCAAAATATAGAACTTATAGGCCAGGAAAATAGTACATATAATTTTTTTTCATAAATTCCTATAAGAAAATGATTAAGTGCATCTTAATAATGTTATTTAACAAAAATACATCCAAAAAATAATTGGGGAAAATAAGTAAATTGGCTAAAGCGCCCCAAATTGATGTTTTCTTTTTAGGTTAAAAGAGGTCCAATAAAAAAATGCTTTTTTTTTGTTTCCCTAAGCAGATATAGTTAAATAGTCAAAATTAATCAATATTTCAAACACAGTATGTGTCTCACCTTTTTAAATATTAAAAATATATAAACCAAATTCCTCATAGCTTGTCACAATGTGATTTATAGACAATTTGAGGCTAGTAGGCTAGTATAGTATACAGGAAGCATTCTTATAATTAGTAAAACATTAGCTATGTAATCCTGCACACTTGAATAATTAAAATGAAAACATGACTGAAGTGGTGCATACTTCCTGAACAAAAGGTATTGTATATTAATTAATTTCTAATATTTTTTGATTGTGTGATAATGAAGTTTTATCATGCATTAAGTTGCATTGGTTGTCCAAAAAATAACAACTTCCATTCGCATTAATATTTATACTTTTATACAGCGTGTAACAAAAGTAAGGAAACGATGATATATATCAGGTACCGTTTATTTGAATTTAATTAAAATATGTACACCTAGAAATGAAATTATGCCGGATCCAATTTCGCATTGCTGCCAAGTTTGCCGTTTTTCTGCTATAGAAGGAATTTTAATAGAACACCCTATATTATATTACTTTTTTTTTAAATGTACGTGAAATTCTCAATACTTTTTATTAAGAGCACTTGTTATGAAAGATTTTGCAAAATAAGGGTCTAATATGCATAATTTAATGTATTACCTTTTATTAAAATACCTGCCCACAAAAGGTTACCTGATATGTTTAACAATGTCACATCAAAGAATTGAAATTTTAATTGTACTTGGTTATGGGGACAGAATGCGACACCTGCAAGATGTTTGTAACATTTTTAAGGACAAATAAGGTGTTTAGAATATTGTCCTTTTACTTCCTGGCAGTAAGCCAAATATTGTGGGAAAGCATTTAACACATTAAAAAGAATGCCAGCCTCCTCGATTCCTCTACATTCGATTTTTATTCACTCCTTTAATTCCTCGAGGCCTTTGGACTAAGTTTTATACACCACATTTTTAAGGTGTCCTGACAAAAAGTAGTCGAGGAGCGTCAAGTCCGAAGACCGAGGTGGTCACTCTATTGTACCCTTACGACAAATCCAGCTTCCAAAAAAAAAAACATTGTCTAAGTATTCCTGAACATTCGCGCAAAATGCGGTAGGGCACCATCCTGCTGAAACTATATTTCATCATTTGGTGCATCATTGCATAAAAAAATCAAGTTTAAATACTTAATGCAGCAGATAAAGTAGGGAACTTACGGTTATTCGAATATAGTTTTGCAATAGCTGGGTCAATTTCGCTCCCTAAAAGATTTAAATATCTTTCTCCAGTTAATTTGTCTTCCATGAAGAAATGACGATTATTTTTCTACTCTTTATACCACACCAAACATTTATCTTAAGGGGAAATTGGGTATGATTTTCACGTATCCAAGTTTCCCTAGCCCAATACAATAATAGAAAAAAATAATTTATTGACAAAATTTAGATTGGCATTGCAACGTTGCATCATGATTTCACAAAATTCCAAGCGCCTATCGTGAGGATGAGGAGAGTTCTTGCACCAAAGTTGTTATGTATGGATGAAAGTTCGGTTTTTAGAAGTCGGTCTACGGACATGTGTGAGACATCATTTTCTCTTCCCATTGCTCTGGTAGAAAGGTGCGGATCTTCTTCTAAACTGATTAAAAAATTCATAGCCTTATCACCATCTGTTGCGCTTTTAGATCTGCCAAAACGTACAGCATCTTTTATCTTCCCAGTTTCATGAAATTTGTTATTAATTTTACTTACTGTAGATTCAGTTATTGGATTTGTGTTGGGATATTTGTCATTAAAAATGTTACAAACATTTGTAGGTTTCGCATTCTATCCCCAACAAACAAAACTGCCAAACATATCAGGTAACCGTTTGTGTGCAGGTATTTTAATAAAAGATAATACATTCAATATATTATAGATATTAAACCCTATTTTCGCAAAAACTGTTGACCTTCATAAAAAGTGCTCTTAATAAAAAGTATTGAAAATTTTATGCAGATTTTAAAACAGTATATAACATAGGGTACTCTATTAAAAAAATAATTTCCCTATAATAACAGAAAAATGGAAAACTTGGCAGCAATGCGGAACTCGCTATTGAATCCGACATAATTTCATACCTAAGTGTACATATTTTTATTTGATTCAGGTTACGTTTGTTACACACTGTTTATTTGCACTTGTTAATTGATCGAATTTTAAAAAAATTGTCCGTACATATTATGTCTTTGCGTTTTACATTTTTCCAAAAATTGTTACTTCTACAATACAAAACATATTTTAACCTGATAATGGTGTAAAAAATTACCAAAACGTTATTAATAACGGAATACCAAACTTCATTTAGTGGTCTAATATTTGGTAACCCTCAACTCCCACAAAAAAGACCGGGATCTAGATGATTTATAATTCTGAGTTGAATTTTGAAAGTTTCAAAGAAACATATTTCTGACTTTGGCATTTAACCGAAACTTTCCACCCGGGTAAATGCCACTTTCCACCCAGGTAAATATCAATATTTATTGAATAACAAAAATGTTTTAATTTCATTCGATTTTTTTTTTTCTAAAACTTTCCGCGGCTTTTCTCAATTGAGGAGGATTACAAATTATTGATGATCTTCTGAATCACTCATTCTTCGAAAACATTTTTTTGATGACAATCTATCACAAATGCAGCTAATTTAAGTTTGTATGCTTGGCTTGTTTAGTACCTTAGTAACCATGGTCAAAATGTCAATTTGACTTTTTATTTGTTGATGGTGGCAAAACTTGTGGTTACAGGAGTCTCACTTTGTCAATTTTTCACATAGTTATAATTTGTCACCAAAAATGTCATTTGCATTTAAAAGGTATGATTGTAAATATAATAGTATGCAAACCTCGGTGAAAATGTTTCATTCGTGTCACGACATATGGTTCACCTCGGCTCGGTAAACCATCCTTTTCTCTCGACAGGGATGAAACACTTTCCACCTAGGTATGTAATATACTATTGTTTATGGGTTGTTTAGGTTCTAGTCATTTTATTATTATGTTTTTGAATGTCATCACAGCAAATTCTTAAATTACCTGCTGGTTGTTTCTAAATAAAACTATAAAATCCCCAGTTTTGATCGGCAATGGATATCTGCATCAGTATTATATGCTAAACATGTAATATAGATTTTATTATCATTTATTTTGGACGCTATTAATCACAGTTTTACTTTTCCAGGCTGAATTTACGGAAGAACAAAAGCAAAAATTTAAATCTTTTACGCAAGAGTGTCTAGCTTCAAGCGGAGCCGATCAGGGACTGGTCAAGAAAGCCCTCGAAGGAACTTACAGTGATGACGCCAAACTTAAAGACTACACTTTCTGCATGGCTAAAAAAACTGGTATCAGAAACGAGGCTGGTGAAGTTCAGCCTGAGGTTATCAAGAAAATATTGAGTACTGCTGTTAACGATCCTGATACAGTCAGCAAACTTTTGGAGAAATGTTTGGCTTCGAAAGGAAATGATGCAAATAACTCTTTCGAACATTTCAAATGCTTCCATTCAAATTCTCCAGCTGAGCTGAAAAATCTGCATATTTTCTAAGTATCTAAAATGTACCTTTTCTAATTTTACAGACTTCTTGAAATAAATGATTTGTTGTCAGCATCTGTTTCGAATTTATTTTTTCTTTACCCAAAATTTTGTTTTTTTTTCCCACACTTCTAAAATGTAATTGTGACGACGTTTTGTTTACTTCTTTTCATACTGGTCTGATAATACGAAGAAGAATAAAAAAATGACATGACTATGCATGTTAGAAGATATAAACAAGTTTAAGGATTTTAGAGTAATTTTTTCCAAAACATTTATACGACCAGTAGGCAAAGCCTTTTAGGCTGGATCACCAGAAAATTTGAAGCGAAATTACGTTGCCAGAACTTCCGAAATAAAAAAAAAACGAAAATGTATGTTTTTTGCCAATATTTGACAAAACCTACTATAATTACTTAAAGGTAAAAATAAAGGTCAGGGCTAAATTGAAAATGTTACATTTTCAGGCATCCCTCATATCTGAACTATCAGATAACTTATCGAAAATGGCGTCACATATATCGTGTTATACAACGACAGGTCAAAAAACTATCGGACCCTACTTTATTTTTTTAAATGGTGCACCCTGTATATTTACAGACTATAAAATTTGTCTATTTTTAACCTTTTCAAGAATATATAATAGTATGCACTTTTTCTCAGAAACACGCAAATAAATGACAATTTTCTGTTATTAAATGCATAATTTATTAGTAGACTATGAATAACCATAATAAACAATTGAAAGTTACATATTGCTAACGAAGAATTGGATACCTTGCATATAGGTATCTTCTTATACAAAAGTACCTTTTAGTTTTTTAATAACAGTAAGTTTGTAATCACAATATTATAGCATAAAGTAACAATATAACAAACAAAAAAATAAAATTATTAAAAAAGAGAAAAAAATAATTTTTAAAGATGATGTTTAAATTGACGACCATTTTCTCTAATGCAAAATAGGCACATTTTTGTAATTCTTTGTATAGCAATAAAAAGAACCATTGGTCTCATATGGTGTTTTATATACTTTATTTTATATATATCCCCATAAAAAAATCTAAAATTGAGAGATCTGGAGATCGTAGAGGCCATCTAACAGGTCCGTTGGTACCTATCCATCTTTGAGGAAAGTTATTATCAAGAAATTCTTTTAAGAATCTATGTCCTTAACCTCCTATGTCTTGGGCCACCATCTTGCTGTAGATAAACAGCATTATATTGGGCTAAAGGAGAGCAGTTCTGGATTAACTTCCTCAAGGATTTCTAGGTACCTACGTGCTGTAAGACCTCCTTCAATAATCTTATAAGATATATGCCTGCCCAAAATAAAACATGACACCCCAACTACAAACTGTCCTTGTGCCTTTTCAAACATTAAATGCTGATTTTCACTATGCCAGTTCCTGGTATTTTGATGATTAAAAATTCCCGCACTTGAAAAAAAGCATTGATTTGAACAAATAACAAGTCTGGCAAATAAATCGTTAGCATCGATTTATTGCAAATTCTACTGGCAAAACAGTGCCCGGCGCTCGGCATCGACAGGAAGCCAATGTTGCACTATATTAAATTTGTATGGATGATACTTATATTTCTTCAAGATCCTCTGACCGTCAGCTTTTGGCACAGCAATTTCCTTCTCAATTTTTCTATATGGGAACGAAGGTTTTGCTTCTATATATCCGGAAACATCTATCTCTTTTCTTCCCTGTTCTCTTTGTTATATGTTTTAGGACGCGGGTATCAAATGATCCGTGCTTAACTAAATTTACTTTTAAACGATCAAATATCTCAAAAAACGGTTGCCTTTTTTCTGAATATCTAACAAGCAAAAATGTATAATGATAATACAGATTTTCATAGCCATAATAGCTTACTTACCTTTGGAAATATAATTCATCAGAATTTTCATTATTCTGTATAAGACATAGCATATCCTATTTTTCATACGCTGCCATTATTCGAAGAAATTGATAAATATCAATTAAATAAAAATACCAAAAGAACGTTTATAAACTTCTTTATAATCCAAAAGTCGAACTAAAAACCGATGAGATAGACAAATATTTGTTGTTGACATTTATTGTTCTTGTCTATCATAAACAATAGCTATAGCCAACTATTAAATTATGTATTTAGTTTTAGAAAATTGTCATTTATTTGTGTTTGTGAAAAAAAAGTGCATACTATTATATATTGAAAAAGTAAACAAAGACAAATTTTGTAGCATATATATAAACAGGGTCTCCCATATACTAATCCCGAAGGGGGAATTGACTTCTACGGGAAAAGTTATATAAGGAACAGTTTTCACATTTTCGATCAGTTATCTGATAGTTGAGATACGAGGGGTGCCTGAGAATGCAACATTTTCAATTTAGCCCTGTATCTGAAAAACTAAAAGGGCTATGAAAATTTTGTTAATTACATCTTTAGTTTTACGAAAAAGTAGCAAACTATCGCGAAAACCTTAACTTTTTATCTATACAAATAACAGAGACACTCCGCAAAAGTACCCAATATCGGACACCCTGTCCAAAAATGAATCTGATTTTTTTCCTTAATATAAGAGTTTCTTCTGAGGTAAATCGATGAGAATCTAGAGTGTGTCCCAGATTCGCTTCTCTATATAGGGATCTCGGCTCCTATTATACCTACAGCAAAGGTAAATGGGGAAAATTTTAGAGGAAACTTATTGCATTCGATATCTGGCTTCAGATTTACGATCAATCAATAATTTTGGGAAATATCGGCGAAAAACCGAAAATGGCGGATTTCGTTTTTCGCCAGTATATCCAGAACGGTAAATTTGACAGCTGTCAAAATGTAACATTATTCGGACACATTTTTAAGATAAATAAGATGGCGTATACGACACGTCTTCATTGTTTTTTGTTAACCCGCAATCTGCCTCAAATTTCATTTTTCTTATGACCGCCATATTGGATTTTTCGATGTTTGGAAAGAGTCTAAAATTTCCAGTCTAGTGATATCTCACAATTACATTAAAGATTTTAGTGTCAGCAAAATATCACACTTCGTAAATCAGGTTTTAATGTTTTTAAAGGAGGCCATGATTTATTTGTCACAAGATTACATTAATAAGTAAGTAATGTATTGAACGCATTGAATTTTCAATACAACATGAACGTAAATAACTACATAAAAAATGTAAACGAGCTTTAACTACTTTGTAATTGGGTAACATTAATTTACAAATCTGCAAAATTTCGGTTAATATTTCTAAATGTGTCCAGAACTCTTTGTCTCAGAATTTCTATGGTCACGGGGGGATCAAATTCATAGATTTCATTCTTCGTGTGACCCCAGAGGTAGAAATTTAAGGGCGACAGGTCAGGGGATCTAGGAGGCCAAGATATTGGACCATTTAAAGAAATTATTCTTTCGTCAAACTGCTGTCTTAAGAAGTTCCTGACTTGATTGGTATTGTGAGCCGGACATCCGTCTTGTTGAAACCAAGTTCTGTTTAATTCATCTTCCGTTAGAATAGCTCGTAAGGCTGGTACAACCGTTTTCGCAAAAGCTCTAGTACAGTTAAAACCTATTTAGCTTTATTATAAAAAAGAAAACATATTTGGTTAGGGGGAAGTAACAGCCGTAATAAATTATTTTTAATATGGTATTTATTTTCATAACGCAAGAATTAGGCTTCCCGGGTAATAATAAATCATTAAATTCAGACAATCAAAATCATTTTAGAGAATTAGCTAAATCTGCATAAAATTTAGATAAAATGTTAATACATTTATAGAACCCAATTCTATTTTTATCGGTTCTTTGAAACTACAATACAAAATCATTGAATAAAAATGTAATACAATATCAAAAAGTAAGTTGACTGACTAGAGTAGAACGCTTTACTTTTTTTTTAATTAGATTATACTCTTTTAGTATCATTAAAGAACTAAACGAAAAAAAAAGATTATTATTTGATCATCATTTGGTGCCTATTTAAAAAGGATTGGTTAGATTAACTTACCAATGATCCCACACCAAACGTTACTTCCAAATCTGATCTGTAGACATCTCTCTGCCACTTCGTGAGGACTTTGCACAGCCCAATGATGACGGTTGTGCCTATTAAAGACTCCACAATTCGTGAACCTGCTCTCATCGGACCACAAGACATGATTTACAAAATCAGAATTTTCATTACCTATCTCCTAGTATACCACTCACAGAACTGTAGTCGTCTTGGAAAATCAGTTTCCTTAAGTCCTTGTACTATTATGGGTTTGTATGGATGGTACTTATTTTTTTTTAAACTCTCTGTACTGTTGATTTTGGCACATTAGTTTCCTGTTCTACAGTTCTTAACGATGCACTAGGGTTTTCGTTAATAGCTTGTAAAATGTTTCTGTCTCGATTTTCATTGTTATTATTGTATCCGCTTCTAGGTTGTTCGAAGGCACCATGGTTAATTAAATTAACTAGGATTTTCCTGATTTGGGTTTTATGAGGCTGCCGTCGTTCGGGGTACATCTCCAAATACCTTGCTGAGGTAACGTCGGCATATGATTGAAAGTACAGAGCTAACATGTCAACCTTTTCTTCATTTGAATACCCGGTTTCTATAGGTTTTGACAATTTATGTGTCAGGTTTATGATTTTATTGGAATAAAAGCGTACCTACTACTTATTAAAACACAGCTTTGATACTTTCAACTATTTAACTTAACGTCAAAGTCAAAATCCAATTTTGTTATAGATAAATCATGGCCTCCTTAGAAAAGCATTGAGAGCTAACATTACTTTAAATCATGGCCTCCTTAGAAAAAACTGAAACCTAACTTTACAAAGTGTAATATTTCGATGATACTAAAATCTTTAATGCACTTGTGAAATATCACTAGACCGGAAATTTTAGGCTCTTTCCAAAAATCGAAAAATCCAATATGGCGGCCATAAGAAAAATGAAAGTTGAGGCGGGTTGCGTGTTAACAAAAAACAAAGAAGAATAATGTCACATTTTGGCAACTGTCAAATTTACCATTCTGGTATACTGGCCAAAAACGAAATCCGCTATTTTCGGTTTTTCCCGATATTTCCAAAAACAATAGATCGATCGTAAATCTGAAGCCGGATATCGAATGCAATAAATTTCCTCTAAAACTTTCCCCATTTAACCTTTGCTGTAGGTATAATAGGAGCCGAGATCCCTGTATAGAGAATCTGGGACACACTGTATAGTTAACTTTTTCCCACTGACACCTAAAATTAAAAACTGAAGATTTTAAACGCATATAGGGACCAAATTTGAAATAATTCCATTAAAATATAGGCATAGAAAAAATGTGATTTAAAAAAAAAGTCTGATTATGACAATAATATTTAAAATTATCATAAACTAAAACACTTCAATAAAAAAAACGAGAAATTGGGGTATCATAATTTGTGAGGTTTTCATTTACGGTTGATCATGATATTTTCGAAAAATCCGGGAAAGTACACGAAAGCAAGATTACCAAGTGTAATAAATACACTAGTCAATACTGTACGGAGTTTAAAGCTTCCGGGTTACGAATTTAACAACAAACATTGTCCAACACGTATGGATTTTAAGTTATAGGATGCATACGTTAATTTTATTTATTCCAACATTGTTATACAATGTTTATATATTTTTATGCATAAGTTAAAACCAACAAAAAAATTAAGATATTCTAAGGATAACAGCTTATATTTGCAAAAGTACACATTAACATATATTTAATAAGTTATTTGTAGATTATTTATGGCAAATGCTGATTTTCGTTTATATTTCTGATCGCCTTGTTTCATAAGAAACCAACAATAATCCCCCACCATCACTGGGTCCCATTACTAAATTCCAGCTTAAAGGAACATATATAATATTTGTCTACAAATCGTATCAAATTTGTAAATAAAAATATAACTAAACTCTAAAAAATTATAAATATGAATAAAAATACAGAAATAAAAATATTTAACTTAAATCCTAAACAAAACAAAGTCATAAAATAGTTAACAATTATTAACATTTAAAAATAACTATTGCTGCACTTTTATGGTCTGCATTCGACTTCTCCTGCCCCAAAGGATCAAACCTGCCTTGGAAAAAGTTTTTCGCAAGGAACTGATGACGCCTGTCTTCATAATTTTTTTTGTGCCAGTTTACTTAATTACGGAAAATTGTACATATTTTCGCGCCACCACTTAAAAGGATATTCTTTCCGAGGTAAAAATAATACATTTATATCTAGATATCATTGTATTTCTATTATTGCTCGTGAATTGGTAGTTCCAATTGGTAAGGTTGTAGCCACTGCTTTTTCGAAAGCTCCCAATACAAACATGTCATTATCCTCGTCATCTTTACCAGATTGTAGTTTAAGGCCTTGTTCGCTAAGAAGTTCCCATTCTTGAGAAATTAAATGTGCGGAGCTAACCTCAAATAATCGAAAATCAGATTTGAAATACGCGCGTTGTTTAGTATGTATATAGGACGGATGTAGATAACAAACGAATCCATAGCCAACTTTTCGACAGCGCAAAATCGTTAACGCGTAGAACACAATGGAATTCCTGTGTTCTTTCTACGAAAAAACCGATCTACATAAACGAAACTTAAAAAGGAAATACATTTTTGTGACACAAAAATGAGCGATAATTTTAACGTTAGAACTAAATATAACTCTTTGTAACCTATATTTTAAACAAGTAACAAACAAAACATCGAAAAATACAGAAAGAAAAATAAAGTTTGACGTAAATGGACGGAAACGAATGGCGAAATTTGCATTGTGTTCCGCGATTAAATAATGTCAGGCTAATGGTACTCTATTTAACGATTTTGATTTTAATTTAATTTTTGTGAAAAGGCATTCGACGTTCACGGATATAATTATATAGTGTACTTTATATAACCATAGTAGAAAAAATATCATTTATTTTATTGTGAAGGATATAATAAATATTCTGCAGAAAAGCTTTAAATGCTAGATAGAGTTTTCAACTGGGAAAAAAGTTAGGTTAGATTATGTTAGTTTAGATTAATTAAAGTAATTTTGAGTTTGTGCTATTTTTTAATTAGTTTTTGGTTAAGTTATAAATTTGTTTGTTTTTTTCCAAACAAATATAAGATATAGGAGGACTTATAGTCGCCACAAAAGTTATAAATCTAAGACACAGTTGACCACAAGATTTTATTGTTTATTTGATATTTTATTACTTAATAGATAATTCGTTTTAAAACCTGTTATGGTTGATGTTATTACAAAGAGAAACAGTAGCGTTACTGAATCGATAGGAATAGATATTATTCTTTGATCTTTGTTAATGGCTGAGGAATACAGGAGATGGCGAGTGAAAGAGAGAGAGCAGGAGCTCTTTAAAAATAGCAACTAATTGAATTCGTGGAGTCTGCCTCTCGTCTGTGTTTAAGGGTGTAACGAATGTTTTTCTTAATCTATCAAGTACAAATCTTATATTCCTAGTTATGATTCAAAAGAATTTTTTTTTGTTTTTGGAAAAACTTAAACAGTGAATACAACAACACTTGAACGTAAAAATATGTTTCAATTCAAACTTATGAAAAATGTTGCTATTAATAGTTGATGTGCAGAGATTCAAGGTACATTACATGCACAACGGTTTCTATCATTCTGAACACAAAATTCTAGGTGGATACGCGCAACCATGTATATTCTTATGCATTTATATCAATTGTTAACCGAGTGAATAAAACATTTTTTTATAAAACTAAATTTTTACGAATTTTAAATGAATACAAAATTGAACTAAGTTGTTAGAGTTCGTGATAATATGGTTTTTATTTAAACAGCTGGTTTTAAAAAAACATGTCTACATACTATGATAAGAAAAGTTGACTCTTCACTATTCCAAAGTTCTTTATCTAACTTCAGACAACTCGATTGCTAGGCAATACTATAAATACTGATACATGTCTTCCTCCAGTACGGGCAGTGTTACTAGTGATGCTACTACTGTTTAGTTTAGCTTAGTTTTGATGAGGTTCCTGCATGATCCTGCTGCCGCACAAACTTACCACCTTTCGTTATTTCATTTACGGACAGCTCATTATTTTTTTTAAAGCTCGGGTCAGTCGATTTTATTATCATAAAATCACATTCATACCTGCAGCCTTCTAGGCGGGAGTGGCACCACCCCTAAAATCTTAAATGATACCTCATTTTAAGGGTCTTTCGATTCCCATAAAAATGGTAGTAAAATGCATGTACTTCAGTAGTTTAAGAGATTTATTGATTTAAAACTTAAAGTAGACTTTAATTCATCAGCTTAGTGGAGATCAATATAATTAAGACATGAAATTTGCCAGCAAGTATAATAAAAATACACTGAAGAGTTTTATTTTCTTAGTTTATGCATTTTTATCTCTTACGACTATTTAAGAAGCCAAGCGTAAAGTCTAAAGATAAATAAAATTGGATTGGTTTGATTGGTTGATTGGTTGACTTTGTAAATTAACCATGGTACACAGCACGGCAGAAAGGATTGAAATGATCGAAATATTTTTCGGACATAATCAGTGCGCTAATAGAACATCACAAATATTTAATGAGCGACATAAGTGCATTAAAAATATATTCTGGAACCTGTGGCTAAATTTCAGGAAACTAGATGAGTGGCCAGTAAAAACCGCAACATTGAAAATCCCATAAGGAACGAAGGAACGAAAGCGATGCTTATTGGGCAAGTTTATCTCTAGATCCTACGTTAAGTACCCAACAATTGGAAACGTTGTCTGGTGTTAGTCGACGTAGTATCAAAGGATTCTTAAAGCCAATGATTCCCATCCGTACAAAATACACCTTGTACAAGAACGACGATTTTGATCGCCGATTACAATATTGTGAAGTCATGAGTGAACGAATTATAAACCGTGAAAACCTTTTATTCAACACTTGTGTGTCTGATGAAAGCTCTTTTTTTTTAAACGGCATGGTAAATCGTCATAACTGCCGATAATGGTCCGATTCTAATCCCAGAATTTAGTGAGGTACACATCCAGCAGCCACAAAAATTAAATATTGGGGCTGGTATTTTTGGCAACCATATGGTTGGTCCTTGTTTCATGCCTGGAAATCTGATAGGTGAAATTATTACAAGACTCAATGGAACCAGCGGTAACAGCAATTATTGAAAATCAGAAGGATCGGCGGTACGTTGAGGATAGGTTGATGTTTCAACAGGACGGTCTCCCGCCACATTATTCAATATTTGTTCGACAATATTTATATCAGACGTTTCCAGGTCGATGGATTCGAAGAAGACGTTCTATTGAATGGCTCCTCCTATTTTTTGAGATATTAATTAATTCATGCTTTAAAACTGAAGGACTCATGTGAAATAATCACCTTCTTTACGTCCACACTAACAGTGAATAAATAAAGCCGCATGGTGAGAAAAGCGCTTAAACTACGGTTTCCTAGGATAGCCGTGCCGCAATATATAACGTCGGTATAAGGGCGTTAATGACGTCAAATAAAGCGCTACCCTACGCTTTATATGTACGTGTTTTTTAGGCAACGGTTGTCAAAACAAAATCGCCTTTGAAGAAAAGGCAACATTATTTTCGTAAAAAATAAGTATACATAATACACTAGTCAACACTTATAGTACATCACTGATTTTTAACATTATTTTCAAATGCATATATGTTTGCTTGATACGTAAAGGTTTACTATACCACAACACTAAGTTTGAAACTTTAATTTGTAATACAGAGTGAATAAAAAGATTTACACTTTAACCCATAACTTAGACATAAGTTACACATAAAATATACTAGGCCAGCCATGTCCAACTCAAAGTCACTGGTGCGCCAAAAGCATAAAAACCATCGTCTAGATGGGCCGCAAAACCTTATCTTAAGAAGACAAACTGCCGAAAATCTTGAGAAAAAGTACTGTTATAGGACAATTTCCAATAAAAAGGACATTACAAAAAACTACAAACATTAAATTCTTTTGCCAGATATTTGACATCTATTGTCTTTAATTAAGTTATCTATTTATGACGCCAATTTATCGGCGGAAATAACTTTTAAAACTGCGTCCAAGTGTGCGACCGTCAATCGCGATCTTCCGGGAGATTTGTTTCCTTTGATCAAAGAAAATAGTTGTTCACACTTATAGGTACTTCCAAACATTGACAGGATTTTACAGGCAAATTTTCTCATTTCTTGGTATTGAACAAGCAAGTACTTATAAAATTCGAATGTACCAACACCATCAAATTTTTGTTTTAAATGGGTCTAACACTGAATCTCAATTACTTCCATTTGTAAGTGAGGGGGAACTTTATCAATATCGATAGTGAAAAGACCAGTAAATAAAGAAAAATTGTTTTCTTGGGTCTTAAAATCCTGAAAATGCTTCTCAAATTCTGCCAGAAGGTTTCTCATTCTCTGAATATATTTTATATGATTTTGGGACACTTGTGCTTTCCTGATATGCCTTACAAGAAAATATGACAGATTATCCTCTGCTAACTGTTTTTCCCACAACATTATCTTACACTTGAAAGCTTTCACATGATCATGCATATCTGTAATAACTTGACGTGGTCCTTGTAATTGCGTATTTAAGTCCGACAAATGTTTTGTGATATCTGCCATAAATGAAAAATATTGTAAAAAAGGTACATCGCATAATAAGCTGACATCTTCTCCTTTCGTTTCCATGAAAACGCGTATTTCTTCTTTGAGTTTCCAAAACCGTAAAAATGCAAAAAACTGTCGCTGACCTTATGAAGTTTAAAATTTTGTTCACTGACTTTAAAACTCTTTCCCACTCGATCACTTTTGAACATAAAATTTCTTGGTGGATTATACAATGAATATGATGAAAATCTGGTTTGTCACTGCCCGTTTCTCTCATCTTTGTCTGCAATATTTTAACGAAGCCATTTTTTACTCCAGTCATTGAAGGAGCTCCGTCTGTTGCAACGGAACATAGTTTTAACAAATCTAAATTGTACTTTTGCAGAAAATATCATTCCCAGTTGTTGTATCATGCAATCGTACTAATTCCAGTAATTCTTCATACACATTGATATCTGTATTAACCATACGAAGAAAAACAGCGAGTTGCGCCACACCTCACACATCCGTACTTTCGTTACAGGCAATAGAAAATGCAATAAAAGAGTCTGATTTTGTTTTTATCTGATCATTTACACTGGCAGCCAACAGCATTCCGGGACAAGGATATATTTTAAAATACCTTCACGCTCCCGGGACTTACAATTTTCGCGGCCTTTACAAGGCACTCTTTTATAAATTCACCTTCAACAAATGGTTTTGAGTGTTTCGCGATCAACTCCGACAGTACGTAGCTCGCTTGAAGGACAGATTCATTTTCTTGCTTTGGACGTGTAAACATAAGCTGCTGATCTTTCAACCGTGGATTTAACTTATTTAACTTTTCGTTTCTGACCATGACTGTATACTTGTCAAACATAGTTTTATGAATATCATAGTGACGTTTTGTATTATATAATTTTGGGACACCGACTGTACTATTACAAATCAAACAGATAATTTTTTCTTTCACTTCACAGCAAAAAAACTCTAATTCCCACTTTTCTTGAAAGATACGATGCTCATGTAAAAGTTTCCTCTTACTTCCACTTGGTTTTAAAAGGGGCATGTTAAAAACTGTATCCGAAACAAATTATAATAAGTACCGTTAAGTGTTGTAACAATAAGTGCGCAACTCAACTCGAAACTCTATCGCAACTGACTAAACACTGAACGACTGAACCTAATCGAACACGGCTTGTATACGGATTGTGATTTCTCGAGTTCTTTCTAGAATGTTTAGATAGCGTCATCTGTGTTTTTGCGCTATAGAATTTCATGGAACAAGTCAGATAACGTTTGGCTTTAGGTTTTAGGTTGTAGTTCATCCTCCTAAACATAGATGGCACTATGTACAATTGTACATTATTATACCAATCGTTGTTGCCGCGACGCGCGCTTTCAAAAACGGTTTTCAACTTCTTCGCGGGACGCATTATCTGGCTATTTTCAAAATAGATTTGCGCCGCAGAAAAATGCTCACTGGGCAGCATGTTTGACATGGCTGCACTAGGCTCAACATTTTTGAGAGATGTTTTAATTTCTTTGAACAGTGTTGCCAAGTTCAATAATTTACAAGATTATTTATTTTCATTATTTTTTATTTTTATGCCTTGGTATACCCATCAAGTAAAAAAGAAGTAAAGCTAATTTTAGAGTTATTGTAAGCCATCACAAGGTGTGATACTTGGAGTATTAATAATAGTAGTTAAAATTCTATAAGGTCCAAATTGTTTATTTTACATTTGAAAACACAGTTACCGATTTTATCAGAGATATCGCCCATTAAAAAAACGCTAATAAGGCAGTTAATATAAATGAGTTTTTATTACCAAACATACAAGAGAAACTAAACCAAAGCAAGAACAAGGCGACAAAAAAGATTAGAAAAAAAATGCGAAAAAATAGAACGACATTGTAACACAAAAACTTAATAGTCTGTTGGTACTCCACCAGTTCTAATGCATTGCTCGATTATTCTTGGTATGCTTTCAATTAGGTTGTCTATATGGTAGTATGGAAGTGCACAGAGTCTTCAATAAAATTGGGAAAACCTTCAAAAAAATCATTTATTTTCCTTAAACGCCTTCCCAATATATACCAAGCATTTGCGACCGGATTTAAGTCCGGCGACCGCGGAACTCAGTCCAAACTTGATATTCCTTCTATTTCCTTATATTCGGTCACTGTTCTTGTCCTATATGCGATAGCATTATCAGCCATGTATAAAAAGTTTGGACCTGCCGCACCAACATGCGCAACAACCGGGTCCAGGATGTGTTCTATGTAAATTTGACCAGTCATCGTTTTGAGTATAGATATAAAGGCCTTTTATTATTCCACATTATCCCATTCCAAAACATGATTGTACCGCCTTAATATGGTAGCACTTATCTATAGTTGGCAGACCTGGCTTCTCGTCCTGGAACTCGCCAAACTTGAACACATCTGTCATCGGACATTTTTCTGGTTCTTTGGAAAAAAATATATTTTTCCATTGATTGATGTTCCAATGGCGATGTTCGATACACCAATTTAACCTTGTTCGTTTCTGCAGTTGTGTAAGTTTGAGAATTCGCAGGTGCCTTTTGCTTCTCGGGCCTATTTCATGTAGCCGTCTTCGAATTGTTTGAGTTGATACCTCAATGTGATGTGCTGCCCGAATTTGTTCCTTTATAACTGTTGATGTTCCTCCTTGCCAGTATTCTAATAAGACGGTCTTGATTTGCTGTGGTCTTGCGATTTCGATGCCTTCGAAGTCTATTTTCAATTGAACCAGTCTCAAAATATCTGGAATAAATTCGAGAGACATCACTCTGGTTAACTCCTGTTATTTCAGCCACATTCCTCTGACTTCTACCGTTCTTCACTAAACCTATGATATATACGGCCTCGCTTTAAAGCAGAAATTCTAGGCATTTTGAACTTTTTGTAGTTAGGTTGCCAATGTCAAAAATTCACCTTAAAGGTCGATTAGGTTGTATATTGTTATACCAGTAGTTGTTTATTGACTTTTAGATGGGCAAACACTTATTTCGTTCGAAATCCGTGTTGGTAAATTTGTACATCATCATGTCATTCTCCTTGTATTAAAACTGCAAATGTTTAAACATTGTGATGGTATACAGTAATTCTGAAATTAGCGTCATTTTACTTAATACCTATACCAAGTAATACAACATATAAACAACACAAATACATTATTAAATTTATCAACACTGTTTAGGGAAGTTAAAATTATGAGTACATCTCTAGGTATTCAAAAATGTTCAATGCCTAAGTGAATTTTCAATTATCCATATTTCTAAGTTACGGTAAATTTTGGTTTATTTACAAACTCGCGTAACTTTTAGTTTTCCCGGTACAATACAACAAAATTTTCAACACAAATATATGGATTTGAAATTAACGTTAAAAATCAGTGTCGCATTATAAATGTTGTCTACATATATATATAAATATATATATATATATATATATATATATATATATATATATATATATATATATATATATATATATATATATATATATATATATATATATATATATACATATATATGTATATATATATATATATATATATATATATATATATATATATATATATATATATATATTTATATATATATATATATATTATATATTTATATATATATATATATATATTTATATTTATATATATATATATATATATATATATATATATATATATATATATATATATATATATATATATATATGTATATATATATATATATATATATATATATATATATATATATATATATATATATATATATATATATATATATATATATATATATATATATATATATATATATATTTATATATATATATATATATATATATATATATATATATATATATATATATATGTATATATGTGGTGAAAAACGGCCTATAGGAAGAATTGTTTCGATTATGTCTACATGCTAAGTGTAACACTTAGCTCCACCTATTGGGATTCCGGTGTTTTCCGGCTGACGACCCATACGTATTTTGACAAAATATTTTTTTGTCATCGAGAAATCTGTTATTTCAGATTTCTCTGGGTGCAAGCCTACCTGATGAGGGTAGAGGCCGAGAAATCGTGATCTCAGGAGGGTACCCTTTGACATAATCGAAAGCAATTCTTCTTATAGGCTGTTTTACACCAGAAATTGTATATATTTGCTATTCTACATATGTCTTTTTCGGCTAAGGACTTTTGATAAAGATGTGTGAATAATATATATATATATATATATATATATATATATATATATATATATATATATATATATATATATATATATATATATATATAATATATATATATACAGGGTGTCCGGGAAAATGTGGGAGATCTCTCGGACTCAGATAGAACATTAAAAAATAAGATGACAAGTTCCCATAAATTTTTTTCCTCGCGGCCCTCCCTAGGGAGATACGGCCCCCTAAACACCCCCACTGGAAATCGGTTTTTCTACAATAAATTTTAAACGACTCAATATAATTTAACGAAAATTTAATATGATAAACAGTAGTAAGGACCTCTCAAAATGCTTCCCTTAAAACATAATTAGCTTGTTTAGTTTACCAGGGACGGACTAGATTGTACATTTTAACGCTCAAATTTTTAACACCCTGTATGATTAGGAGTTAAAAAAAATAAATTTGGATACCTTGAACATTAAGCTAAAGAAAAGGTGCTCTTGTTCATTGTCGATAAAATGAACCGTTTTCGAGAAAAAAAATAATAAAAGTATTAATGTTTTATTATTGTTTATTTATCAGTATTAAAGAATGCACTTTTTTACAAACGTTACTATGGTACGAAATAAATAATCTCGCATTGACGTGTGCATTTGAAATCTTCTTGACACGTTGATCTTTTTGTACCTACTTCGATATTAATTTATTAAATTTTGAATACCTTGGTAAATTTAATTCGATAATGGGATACACATTTAGTGAGTATGCAGATATGCATCTTATGTACGGACTTGCATCTTGCAATGCTTATGAAGCAAGAAGGTTGTATGGAGAAAGATATCCTAATCGCAATATTCCAAATGAGAAAACATTTCAGCGAATTGACCAACGTCTAAGAGAAACTGGTGGGCAATTCTCAATTAATAAGGTAACATTATTGACGTTCATTAATTATTTTTAGGAAGTTTTGGGAAAAGGAGTACTGATGCTGGTGTGAGGAGAACAGTACGTACGGTGCAATTGGAGGAAGATATTTTGGATACTGTAGCTGATACTCCCTCAATAAGCACTCGAATATTAGCCGCGCAGCTTCATGTGTCAAAAAGTACAGTTGCTGAGGTACTTAAAGAACAGTTGTTATACCCTTATCATCTGCAAAAAGTGCATCAACTACTTCCTGAAGATTTTCCTCGAAGAATCCAGTTCGCAAACTGGTTGTTAGATCAACAACGAACAAACCCAAACTTCATTAGCATTATTCTTTTTACCGATGAAGCAGGATTTACCAAAGATGGTATTGTAAATTTACATAACTCGCATGTATGGGCTGATGAAAACCCTCATGCCACTGTCGTTCATCATCATCAACATCAGTTTCAATCCATTAATGTTTGGGCAGGAATAATCGGCAATTTTTTCATTGGACCATGCGTATTACCGGCACGATTGAATGGTGAACTTTATTTAGAGTTCCTTCAGAACGCTTTTCTAGATTCAATAGAGCATTTGCCACTTGAAACCCGCCAAAGGATGCATTTTATGCATGATGGAGCCCCACCCCATTTTAGCGTTGCTGTACGGGACCACCTAAATAACGTCTATGGAAACCGTTGGATAGGCAGAGGAGGTCCCATTGCCTGGCCTCCACGGTCTCCCGACCTAACGCCAATGGATTTCTACCTGTGGGGTCATCTCAAAACCTTGGTGTATTCCTCTCCGGTTGCTACTAGGGAGGAACTTTTACAGAGAATCACGTTTCATTGCGATATGATAAGGAACAATGCTGGGTTGTTGTGGCGAGTACAGCAGTCCTCTATTCGTCGTGCCCGCGAGTGCATCACAAATCACGGAGCACATGTTGAACCCACTTATGAAGTTTTTAATTGACTTTTTTCTATTTAGCGTATTAGGTTGTTCAGGATCAAAACATATTTAATACTCCCAAAGTTGTATTCTTTTATTATTTTTTTTTCTCGAAAACGGTTCATTTTATCGACAATGAACAAGAGTACCTTTTCTTTAGCTTAATGTTCAAGGTATCCAAATTTATTTTTTTTAACTCCTTATCATACAGGGTGTTAAAAATTTGAGCGTTAAAATGTACAATCTAGTCCGTCCCTGGTAAACTAAACAAGCTAATTATGTTTTAAGGGAAGCATTTTGAGAGGTCCTTACTACTGTTTATCATATTAAATTTTCGTTAAATTATATTGAGTCGTTTAAAAGTTATTCGAGAAAAACCGATTTCCAGTGGGGTCCTTTAGGGAGCCGTATCTCCGTAGGGAGGGCCGCTAGGAAAAAAAATTATGGGAACTTGTCATCTTATTTTTTAATGTTCTATCTGAGTCCGAGAGATCTCCCACATTTTCCCGGACACCCTGTATATATATATATATATATATATATATATATATATATATATATATATATATATATATATATATATATATATATATATATATATATATATATATATATATATATATATATATATATATATATATATATATATATATATATATATATATATATATATATATATATATATATATATATATATATATATATATATATATAATATATATATATATATATATATATATATATATGTATATATATATATATATATATATATATATATATATATATATATATATATATATATATATATATATATATATATATATATATATATATATATATATATATATATATATATATATATATATATATATATATATATATATATATATATATATATATATATATATATATATATATATATATATATATATATATATATATATATATATATATATATATATATATATATATATATATATATTATATATATACATATATATATATATATATATATATATATATATATATATATATGTGTGTGTATATATATATATATATATATATATATATATATATATATATATATATATATATATATATATATATATATATATATATATATATATATATATATATATATATATATATATATATATATATATATATATATATATATATATATATATATATATATATATATATATATATATATATATATATATATATATATATATATATATATATATATATATATATATATATATATATATATATATATATATATATATATATATATATATATATATATATATATATATATATATATATATATATATATATATATATATATATATATATATATATATATATATATATATATATATATATATATATAATATATATATATATATATATATATATATATATATATATATATATATATATATATATATATATATATATATATATATATATATATATATATATATATATATATATATATATATATATATATATATATATATATATATATATATATATATATATATATATATATATATATATATATATATATATATGTATATATATATATATATATATATATATATATATATATATATATACAGGGTGAGTCGGGAGGATCGCCCAAACTCCAGGAGTGTGTTCTATGAAAGATACTGATTCAAAAAAACTCATATGTTCTTATTCGATTCTCATTTGTTTTCAACTTACAGCATAAATTAGAATATAACAAGATCTAACAAATTAACGTTTCAATAATTAGATTTCATCATATTAAATGTTCAAAATGCCCCCATTGAGCTCTAAACAGCAATACGTGAACTCTAGCTTAGTAGATGACATATACATAAC
>JAUTXW010004929.1:0-88964 GCA_030620095.1 Kuschelorhynchus macadamiae
GACGGATTCAAAATTATTACTTTTCCATCATTAGTGTTACATTAAACTTTGCATTATTTTTATACATTACCATTTTAATTATTTATCTTTATTATAAATTTCAAACTGGAAATCTATTTTTTCATTAATCCATTTTAAACGAAACTTTAAAGAAAGTGGGGATGAGAATATTTAAGTACAAGAATAACACAATATGTTTCAGTCTCGTTTAGTCATTATGAACAACGCCGTGGTTCATAAACCTTTGGAAACGCTTCTTAATTCAAAAATTTATTTTTTAAATAATTCTTTGTCAAAATTTGTTCTTGTTGGCATTAGTTTAAATGATTTTTCTCCAAAAATTGTAATTGGTGGAAAAACTGGATTTTCAATCGCACTAACCGAAGAAAATTGGAAAGACATTTGTGTTCATCAAGGAATTATTGTAAACAATTTCTACTTTCCTCAAGTTGATCAAACCAGTGTGAATATAAACAACATTCATCTGCAGGTTCAGAAAATAAATGATACCCCTGTTCTACAAATTACAAAAGGCCCACACTTCATATACTTAGGACAAGAGTCTTTGGACAATTTGTGGCGATTAAAGGAAATTATTGATTATAGATTATCTATACTTAAAAGGCAAGAATTCAATACATATTTCAAAATATTTCAAAATAATATTTCATCTGATTGTGGCGACTTGTGTACGCATGTTTATAATATAATAAGTCCAACAGAAAATCCTAACAGTGAAAATGTTTCAACTATGATGGAATTACTTGCTTTATATCCTGAACAAATGGAAAACAAATTGAAGCAAAATGGAACAAAACGAAAATATTACGAAGAAAACAATGAAAATGGATCAAAAAGAAAATATTACGAAGAAAACAATATCTTTTCTGGAAGAGAACAATAAGGTGCATGTGTTAGTGAAGTGGAGCTTTGCTTACAGACAAGCCCGTAGGAGTAACTTTCAGATGTGGTACTTAGATAGACTCCGTTTTGAAAAAAGAATAAATGATTGTAAACTTATTCTAGATTCGATATTATCTGAGGAACATAGAAATAAAATATATTTGACACGTTTTAATAAAAATTGTATTTGATGTTTTACTTAATAAAATTTTAGTTTAGTAAATGTGAATTTTATTTGAAATTAATTAGCACATTAAGACTTTGTAATTTGTATCAGCTAAAGCATAAAGTGAGGAACAGAAATAAAACAAATTTAACTAAAATTTAATTTCAATTTAATTAAACAATATTTTTTTTATCAATCCATGTATTATATTTTTTATCAAGTCCTAACCATTTCACATAAACTTTGTTTCCTTTCCTTCTCAAAATCTTCTCAATAAGATACACATCGGTATGCTTTACTTTTAGTAATTCTTGCTCATAAAAACCACCCAGAATGTCCTGATTATCTTCGTCTTGAATTAAATATGTCCAAGGGTTTGTCATCTTAACTTCTTTAATGTGGAATATCTCATTTGACCAATTTGGTGTGTAACCTTTTGAAAATGCCTCTCGATGCTTGCTTATTCGTACGTGATCACCCACTTTAAACTTTGGAGATTTTATATCTAACGTTTTAGCATGAGTAAATGCAGATTTCAAGATTCTATTTTCATTTGTTTTATTTACTTGTTTTGGCTTCATTCCTATTGAAGAATGTTTTGTATTGTTATAATCTTTTACAATATCCGCTAATATATTAAACCATTTGTAATTTCCTTGAATGCTAAATATTTTCCACATATTATTCTTTAAAGTCCTGTTCACTCTTTCTACTATACTCGCTTTCAAATTGGAAAACGTGCTATAATGGTTAATTCGAAATTGTTGCATCAAATTTTGAAAATTTACATTGAAAAACTCTCTTCCTCTATCCGTTTGCAAGTTTTTTGGTGGAGTTTTTGCACTGATTAATATTTTTTTCATTGCCGCTGTTACGTCTTTTCCAGATTTAGATTTTAACGGTTCGGCCCAAACATACTTAGAAAATACATTTATGGTAATCAAGATATATTTAAATCCCTTATTAAATTTGGCATAGGGTAACATTTCAACCAAATCAGCTTGAAAAAGATCATTTAACCCTTTCACTACCACCCTTCTGCGTTTGTAGTTTTTTCTAGCAGGTTTATGTAATTCATTAACGACTTGCTGTTTAACGGTTGTCATGACAACAAACTTGTTTATTCAATTTTAAGGAAGTTCACTTTCTATGTTTTGTAATAATTCGAAATATAACTTTTATATGTTTTTTCCCATTCATTCAATTTATCAATTTGTATTGTATAACTTTTTTCATTTAAAATTTTACTAATTTTAGTAATCTCCTTTTCTAACGCATTAAAGGATTTTTTTATCTCTCCAGTTAAGAAAGTAGTTGATCTACTATCACTATTTTTTAATTCCTCCTCTGTTTTATTTAATTCTTGTTCTAATTTCTTAATTACACTGGACATTATATTTTCCAAGGAAATATATTGTTGATTTTCTTCAAAGTGAGTTGGTCAATTGTTCTACTGTTAAGAATGCTATTTTGATTTCTTTTTTTTTCATCATCTAACCTTTTTATAAAAGTTCTTAATTGTTTAATTTTTTCCTTGTGTTTTTCAATTATTACTTCTCTTATATTTGTTTCCATTATTTTATTAATTTTGTTGATATCATCACTTAATTTTTTGTCTTCCTTTTTAACATGTTCATTTAAAAATTGCAAATCTTTACTTATTTGATTTAGCGTTAGCAACTGTTTATTAACGTTTTCAATTGAGGTATAACATACTTTAATCTGGTTTTCATACTTTAAAAAATTTTCATCAAAAACCTTAAGCTTTTTAGCAAAGATTTCATTATTTGTTTCATTTTCACCTAATCTCCTGTTTAAATTATTAATGTCACTTATTCTCTCTTGATTTTGTTTTGAAATATGGCGTCCAAATTTATCAACTGTCATGTTGAGCTTTCATTAAACAATAAATATGATTATATTTGATAGCTGTTATTTATAGTATTACTTTATCTTCTCTTAATTCTTCAATAATAGAGATAATCTCGTTACTATGAGCATTATTTCCCGCATCACTTGATGAAATTAATAAACGTAGCCTATCAACAATTTCGTTTACATTATTCCAGTATACATAGTCTGTATTTGATCTGTTTGTTTTCAAAATTAATCCCTTTCCTGTAGATTTGGCTCTAGTTGTTCTAAACGGAGGTTGTGGTTTGTTAAATGCTGTAACTAATCTTGGCAAGGTTTTTGTCTTTGTAATCCCCTTTCTTTGTAAATATGGTCCTATTATTGTAACATATTTGTGTGATGTATTTCCTTGAACTTGTTCATTTGAATCAAAATTCCTACGATATACATTTGTTTTAGCTAGAATGTTCATGTAATTATCTAAATCTTCCTTCTTATAACCTATCGGTTCTTTTTTGAAAAGCAATTCGTATAAACCTGGCGTGCCTGTGTACGTTATTCCTCCCACTTTAATGTCCTTTCCAATAATTTCTACCGGTATCTGTGTTAAACCAAAAGAAAACTTATCCGTTTCGAGGTCATGAACTATTCCGTAATAATGGTCAAATTTATGTTGTGTATCTTTCACACCCTCATCAATATATGATCTGGGTAATTCATGAAAATCTGCTAAGTAATCTTTATATGATGGTGTACCAACATAGGTTTGAATTGTTTTTCTAGTTTGTTCCAATATGTCTGACAAGTTTAAATTTGTTGTTGTGTCACTAGAAGGATCTGAAGTTTCTGCTATAACAGTTGATGACAATGGTTGTACTACAGGAGAGGAAGAAGTGATACTACTGTCATTTAAAAATGTTGGTAGTTCTGTAGGGAGTAACGGAGTTTTTCCTGTTTTCTGAATATTTTTCGTCGGAGTTGATGTTTTATAAAGCTTTGTAGGTGTTTTGAATTCTTCATACTTTGAAACTCTTTCTTCTTTTAAATCGAATGGTTCGGATTTACCAATACTTGAAATTAGCTGTTTAAGTGGTTGTGTTATTGGTCTATAAGTTTGTTCTAATTCGGACTGAGCAGTAGAAGTAGCTAATTTCAAGCTTTGATATTTCTGCTTCACGGCTTGTCTCGATTTTATTAATTCTCGAGCTAAACGTTTATCCATGCTGTACAAGTTTTAAATGAAATAAAACTGCAAATTTTTTACTTTTATAAATATATAAAGGAATCGAATTTACTCCTATATCTGCCGTGATTTACTTCACAATCTTTGTCAATTACAAGAAAGCCATATGGATCCATCCAACAGTTAGCACAAATATTTTTAAACTGATCAAATGTCATATCCAATATACAGTGGTCATTATATATATGTTTTAAACTCAAACAGTCCTGTTTAAATAAAATTAATAAGTTTGCATTTTCTCGAATTAGACGTTTAAGGATTGAGGAATATCCTTGAAAAATAAAAAAACAATCGGTGTTTCTATGCCTTCCATGCGTGAAATAGTCCCTAATAATAGATTGATTATGACAAGGAATATCATCAAAAATGATAACGGAATTTGGCTTTATCTCATGAGGTGAAATAATGTTCTCATCGCTATCATATTCAAAGTATCCAATTTCTTTCATAGGCTTTAACAACTTCCTTAAATATTCATATTTTGGTTGATCTAATGACTTTGAATAAACATAGACATTTTCAAACCTAATTCCATTAGGATGCTCGAGCAGTGTAAGCATAACGTTGGTTTTACCGCTACCACTGCAACCAACTATAAGCCCTCTTTTTGAACCACCGCAAAATAAGTCACCATGTTTTCTCAACTGTTTACTTAAAATTTTTTCGTCATGATTATTTACTGGTAATGAGAATTTTTGTTTTTCAATCCTCATTCTTAATCACACTAGTAAATATTTTTAGCTGTAAAAGTATTTATACCAGAAAAATGTCAATGTGTTTTTAGTATAAAAAGAACTTCAATGACTGTGGGTCGTCATAAGTTGAAAAAAACTATTAAAAGACGTAATAGAAAAGGCTCTGGTTTAGTAAATAAATTAATTAGTAAATTACCTTTCGAAGTTCATATACCAGGATATAATTATTGTGGTCCCGGCACCAACTTGGAAAAAAGATTAACTAGAGGTGACGTTGGTGTAAATCCATTGGATTCCGCTTGCAAAGAACATGATATATCTTACTCTCAGACTGAAGATTTATCAAAAAGACACATATCTGACCAAATATTAGAAAAAAAAGCCTGGGATAGGGTAAAAGCTAAAGATTCTTCTATTGGTGAAAAAATTGCAGCTTTAAGTGTTGCAGGAATAATGAAGGGTAAAAGAAAGTTCGGTTTGGGATTAAAAAATACAAAAGGGGGTAAACTTAAATTGAGAAAAAAACGTATCATTCGAACACCCAAAAAAATTGGAGGATTTCTACCTCTTTTGTTTCCCATTCTTGGCGCCCTGGGTGCACTAGGTGGAGGCGCGGCAGGAATTGCTAAGGCAGTAAATGATGCTAAAGCAGCTAAACAGCAACTAGAAGAAATACATAGACATAATATTGCAATGGAAAATGCTTCTAAAGAAGGTAAAGGATTATATATTAGACCATATAAAGGAAAGGGACTATTTATTAGACCTTATAAAGGAGGATCCGTCAAAATGAAAGCAATCAGACAAAAAAAAAACTCAAAATAAGTTTTCCAAAAAGAGCACTTACGAACAATGATATTATTAAATATGTAAAGCTGTTAAAAATAACTGGCTTTAGAGGTGTTTTTATGCTCGATGAACTTCCAAAAAAAATTAATCTGAAAGAATGTGGTATTGTAAATTTGGATAAAAAACAAAATAAAGGATCTCATTGGACTGCTTATATTAAAAATAACAAAAATGTAATATATTTTGATAGTTATGGAAATTTAAAACCACCTTTAGAACTTCTCAAATATTTTAATTCGAATGGCAAAGTGGATGTATTTTATACTTATGAAAATAAACAAAAATTTAATTCATATAACTGTGGTCAACTATCCCTAAAATTTTTGCAAAAAAATATATAAACTCATTATTTATTGTAATATCTCATTCATAAATAAACTGCAATGTCTACCACAATTGCCATATCAGGAAACAGTTCTGTTTTGTCTGCTGATTTTAATCCGCCCATATATTTAGAGGATGAAAAACAATATTACCTGGGTTTAGCTGATTTTGAAACGTTTATGACTATCCCCAATATAAAAGAAGGATATAATAAATTTTATATAGATAATAAAGTAATTGTTATTCCCGACGGAACTTATGACATTACAGATATAGAAACATACATAAGAGAAAGTATAGAAGATTTATTTCCGAATGAAAAAATTTTTTTTCTTTTAAAAGCAAATGTTAATACTCTAAAAACTTTTTTAATGTGTAGTAGAATAATTGATTTTACCAAGGAAGATTCGATAGGAAAAATGTTGGGTTTTAATAGCAGGATACTAGAAGCTATGAAAGAGGAAGAATCAGATAATGTTGCAAAAATAACTAAGGTGAATGCTATTTGTATTGACTGTAATATTTGTGTCGGTTCTTACAATAATGGTAAACCTGTTCATATTATTCACCAGTTTTATCCAACTGTAGCTCCAGGGTATAAAATAGTTGAATCTCCTTTGCCCATTTTGTATTTTCCAGTTAGCGTCAAAGCAATTAACAATATAACAGTTAAAATAGTTGATCAAGACGGAGAACTTATCAGTTTTAGAGGAGAAACTATAACAGTAAGGTTACATTTACAAACAAGTGAAATATAAAATGGTTGTTAGATATAATAGAGCCCTTGGGATGAGACTTGCCCCTACTACTATCAACAAAGTAAAAACTTATAAAAAGAAAAAGCCTAAACAACAGTTCAGTATCAAATCCAACACCAACAAGTTAAGACGAGATAATCGTAAATTTCTCACATCCTTGGGTTTCACTGTTTTAAAATAATGAACATATTAAACGTAAACGAAAAGCTTTATGTAGACAATTCCATCGTCAGTTCTGTTCATATTTCTTCAAAATTCGATTACAATGATGAAATAAGGATCCCAATTCAAGAACTCGATGCTTACACTCTACCATCAGATAGTTTACTTTATATCGAAGGAAAATTAACTAATACAGAAGGTAAATATAAGAAAGAATTGCTATTTATTAACAATGGTATAGCCTTTTTGTTCAGAGAAATCCGCTATGAACTAAACGGAATTACTATAGATTCAATAAGAAATGTTGGATTAGCATCAACCTTAAAAAGCTACCTTTCTCACAATACCAACGAAAGTTTAAAACTGGAAAATGCAGGTTGGTTTCCACATCGGAAAGAAGGTGATACAATTTTAGTTGATAATGATGGAAAATTCTCCGTATCCATACCACTAAAAATGCTTTTAGGATTTTTTGAAGATTACAGAAAAATTATTATGAATATGAAACAGGAATTGGTTCTTATTAGATCAACTGATGATTTAGATGGTGTTATTTTCAAAGAAGATCCGGCACACCTTGTTACTGCTCCTGACACTCCATTGGTTACTTTCGATAAAATTTATTGGAAAGTTCCTCACATTCTAGTTGATATGCCACAACAACTTGCTCTATCAAAAATATTAGAATCAAATAAAGATATATTGATAGGATTCAGGAGTTGGGAACTTGTTGAATATTCTTCTCTAACCGAAACAACCCGTCACACATGGCCGGTAAAAACAACTAGTAAACTAGAAGCTCCTCGTCATGTTGTGATTGGCTTTCAAGAAAACAGAAAAGGGAAAATTGTTAAAGATATGAGTAAATTTGACAATATTACCTTGTCAAATATTAGAGTATATTTAAATTCTGAAAGATATCCTTATCACGATTTGTACTTAAATTTCGAAGAAAACAAATTTTCTGCTTTATACGAAATGTTTGCCAACTTTAGACAGTCTTATTATGGTGTTCCAAATGAACCCATTTTTAATCCTGAACAATTCAAAAACATTAGTCCTATTACACATATTGATTGCTCCCATCAAAAAGAAACAATTCAAACGGGATCCGTAGTAATGAGAATTGAATTTGAGACACACAATGCAATTAAAAAAGATACTTCTGCTTATTGTCTTATTTTACATGACAAATTATTTAGCTACAACCCTCTTACTAAAATTGTGAAACAATTATAAACTTTATCCCCACTATTTTCATATTTCGATTTAATTTAAAGAAATTTTCAAAAGCTTTTAGTTTTAATCATGACATCAAAACTACAACTACAAATTGAAAAATTTATTTTTAAAATTAATCAACTGAAAGAAGAAATTGCAAATTATTCAAGTAAAAAAAGTCTCATTAAAAAATTTGCTGCTTTGAAAATATGAGATTGGTTATAGATATTCAAGGATTCAAAGATGAAAAAAATAAATTTATACCGAAAGAGCTTGCAGCTTTTGATGGTTATGAAATGACTCATTACATTTTTAAAAAGCCTTTTCCAATGGAGTTTCTTTCACCTGATTGTCACAAGCAGGCGGTATGGTTAACGAAAAATTATCATTGTATACATTGGAATAATGGATTTACTCCATTACATCATTTCCCAAAAATAATTGAAACACTTACGAAGAAAGCAGATTTTGTTTTTGTAAAAGGAAGCGAAAAAAAGGATTTTATACAGAAATATTCTAAAAAGCATGTGATTGAAATAGATGAACAACCAGCGCTAAAGCTAATGGAACCAAAATGCTTCTATCATTCAAAATCACCTTGTATGTGTGCTTTGACAAATGTGTTATTTTTATATGACAATTGTTTTATGAATGAATAAAAATATAAAAAAAAAAATTAATTACCTTTTTATTTTGCATTAACCAACCATGATTGAATACAATTAATATGATACCTTAAATCTAATTTTCTAAATTCATTTAAAAGTTCATACTCATTTTTATATTTTAAATAATCATTACAAAATTTAGCGGCTAATTTACATTGTTTCATTCGATCTATATTATTAACATATGCTGACAAATCTTGTGCTTCTGCGTCTTCTTCGCCTACAATTGATAAATATTGGAAGTATGCAGCAGATATAATAAACTCTTCATACATTTCAGTAACCATTTGCTCCATTGTAAATATTATTAAATTTATTCTTCCTTTTCAATTTCTTGAAGAATAGTATCCTCGTCAATAAATTGCTTCAAGTCTTTTAAATAGTAACCAAAGCCAATATCTTTTAGATCTTGAATAAGTTGAAAAAAATTTAATGTTTCAATGTATTTGTTGCAACAGAGGGCAGCCTTTACGAATTCCTCAGATTGATTACAATAAAAGTCTATCCACTCCGGACCACTTGCCATACAATATGAGAAATAGGTTTTTGAAAGATTACTAAATTTCTCCTCTAATAATTTAACTGCAATCAGCAACTCAGCCATTTCATTTATTTAACATAATATTTTAAATATGTAGGGGGACGTCTCTTGCGAATAGGATTAACTTTCTTTGATAATACCTGTTTTTTATCTTCGTATAATTGAAACCTCTTTTGGGTTGCAATAATAGCAGGTATAAATTGGCAATCTTCTCCTATAAATTCTATTAGGTGGCTTAATTCTCCTACAAAGTATGATTTCCCAAATGTATTGAAAAACGTAGTAAGGCTTATAATTCCTTCTAAATAATCATCACAACAGTCAATTGCTTCCAAATAATCTCGTTTCAGTGGATAAAACAGCTTGGTGTATTCATCTTTCGAAATCACTTCAAAGAAATTGAGATATTTAACTTTTAACTGTCTGATAGTTGTAGTTAATTTTTCGCGATTACACATAATTCACTTATTACTTGACACATTTTTTCTTTTTGTTTTATACAAAATTGGTGGAAAAATTCAAAAATAACTTTTTACGCAACTCGAGCACAGCTTAGTAAATGTGCCTCGGCATACTAAAATGATCATGATGCACCTATTTATAAGACTTAAGAATGCAAAATCAAATGTGGGAGAACAAAGAGAAAAAATTAAAAATATGATGCGAATGAGAATAAAAGGGGAGGAAGTTAAGAATGAGGGACATGAGAGAGAGGAAGAGGAGGAGGAGGAGGCGCTCCCATATTATAACTACTAATAACCAACAAGATTTACTGGACGGGATACGAACAGCTTTTGCCGAATTAGAAAACGGACAAATTCAACGGGCCGCAGCAACTGTACAAAGAATTTTATTATTTTATTTATTTATTGTTGATTGTTAGATTGCTATAATTTTTAAGTTCACTAAAACAAGTTTAGAATAGTCTCGAACTTAGTAGATATGGTTAAAAATATTGTAAACAATTTATTACAATTTTTATAACTTTAACTTTTCCGAAACAAAAATATTTCGTTTCAATCCTCTTCAATTTTCTCTTGTTCATTGGCGATAAATGAGGATTTTTTCATTAAAAACATGGCACGTTCTCTCCAATATTTTGTAACATTCTCCGCGAATATAAAATAAATTGTGAATATCAGCTTTTGAGTGTTATTTTATTTTAATTTAAAAGTTTCAAATCAGCTGTCATGTTGAATAAAAAAGCACAACAATTGTTTTTCCATGGCTTACTACGGGAAGGTGTAAGCATTTAGCAAATACATATGATAGTTTAATAAAAACCTGATTATTTCGAAAATGGTTATGAATAGGTATAGGAAACCTTAATACAGTTCGATAGAAAATAAAATTCTACGTTTGATAGTGCATAAAGTTATAGGGTGTCCCATTTAAAAAAACGGACTTTAGCGGCTTTGAAAATGTGAATGTTTGCCGCTGAATTTAGGACACCCCGTATAAAAATAGACAAATTTAATAAAAAAATAGAATCCTAAGATTATTTACCGATCGTCTGCAAAATATGAAGATTATATCTTCAAAACTTACAAAAATATGAGATTTTACAATTTGGTACCCCGAAGGCTCATTTTTGGTCCAAGGTCAAGTATCTTTAGAACGCTTGAACCTAGGTACAGGACGTGCTACATGAAATAGCATTAAAATTCTCCCTAGAATCCAAAAATATAATAAAATACAGGGTGTTCCGTTTAAATAAGCAAGTTAATACCAACTTCCGGTTAAACCGGAAGTGACAGGCAGTTGAAAATATTTCAAAAAAGAAGTACTCCTTGACCTTACCTTAATCCCAAAATTTGAAATTTTTATCTAAATGGCATCATCAAAAATTTTTATGAACGTGTTGTGTGAATAACCCTGTATATGTATTTGTTACTGCGAATAATACTTTATAGTAATTTTTCACGCAAAGTAATTATATAATAACTACTAACAAGCAACTACTTAAGGAATTGACTTCAAGGTCGCCTTTTCTTTTCCGTGACATAATAGTAATTATTCAAAGCAAGAAATTATGGTTCTAGGGATTAGACCGTGTCGATTCCACGAGGTATCTTCAGGGATCTTTACTCCACGACATCTGAACGCTGAATGAGCTCGAAGAGATTCAGGCGGGCTTTTATACCCTACTTGTGCTCGCCTAACCGTGACCCAGTGTTAAGATCGATTTCCACGTGTGATGTAGACCGTAACTCTACTGAAATTTTTGTAAGGTGAAATATTTCAATAAAACTTTTCGTTTATAAAACCTAGAACCGATGCTAGAACCTTGGTTTCCTTTACATTTATGAAGTGGTCAGTGTTATGCTGGTATTCAGCTATAGCAGATTGAACAATTTGTTTCTTTTTAATACATCGTTCATGTTCCTTAAGTCTAGTTGATATTGAGCGTCCTGTTTCTCCCACATACACACTTCTTTATAGGAGCAACGAGTTTTATATACTCTCTCTGTTTGGAAAGGTACAAGATCTTTTGGGGATCGCAAGCATTGTCCAATCTTCTTATGCGTATTGAAGATTGTACGTATGTTAGACCACCGAAGTAGTCGTCCTATTTTGTCTGTAGTGCCATGTATGTAGGGAAGAACAACACTACCCAATGGTGGCTCTTTATCATTCTCCTTTGGCGGAGTTGGTTTACTATATATTTTAATTGAACGCGTAATATCTTTAGTGCAATAGCCATTCCCTCTGAGAGCTTCGGTCAGTTTCGATGTTTCCGATGTTAAAGAATCTTGATCAGAAATCGAATAAGCTCTGAATACTACTGAGTTAATAACCGATTTCTTTTGTGCTGAATGGTGATGAGAATTCGCGTTTAAGTATCTATTTGTATGCGTCGGTTTTCTATACACAGAATGTCCTAATGTACCATTTTCCTTCCTTTGAACACATACATCTAAAAAGGGAATTGTTCCATTAGATTCGATTTCCATCGTGAATTTGATATTATGATGTTGCTGATTAAGGTGGTCCAGAAATATGAGGAAATTATCCTGTTCATGAAGCCAAACAACAAAAGTATCATCTACATATCTAAACCAGTGCTTCGGTTTTAGTAAAGCGGATGTTAGAGCAATATCCTCAAAGGCTTCCATAAAGATATTTGCTACCACAGGTGATAGAGGAGATCCCATAGCTGCCCCTGAAGTTTGTTCATAAAAAGTTCCTTGAAAAATGAAATAAGTAGATGTAAGACAAGCTTCCACTAGGTCTATTAAGTTTTTATCAAGATTATTGTTATCCAGTATGTCTGATATAATGGAATTTGAGTCGTTGACAGGAACATTTGTGTAAAGTGATTCTACATCGAAACTGACCAAAATATCTTCGGGATCCAACTGGATTGTCTTGAGTTTTTCCACGAAATGTGCAGAGTTTTTAATAAAAAATCTGTTTTTCCTGTAAATGAATTAAGAAAATTTGAAAGATATTTTCCTAGTTTGTATGTGGGTGAGTCTATTGCACTGATGATCGGTCGAAGTGGTACGTTGTCCTTGTGTATCTTCCGAAGACCGTAGAACCTGGGAGTCTTGGAGCTGCTTGGTTTTAGTGATTTTTTCTCCACTGGTGGTAGACTGGATGGGTTGATCAAATTGGTAATGCGTCTTTCTATTCTACTTGTGGGGTCTGCCTGCATAACCTTATAGGTGCTGTTGTCCAAAAGTTAAGTAACCTTTTTCACATATTCTGTTCTGTCCATGACGACTGTGGCGTTGTCTTTATCTGCTGGAAGTACCAGAATATTTGCGTCTTCGTTTAAGGTCTTCATTGCTGTTTTTTCGGCTGCGGAGAGGTTCGACTTCGATGGTTTTGAGTTTTTAATGATCTTCGCTGTATCATATCTGACTTCATCGGTTTGTTCCACTGGTAATCTTCTGATTACTGCTTCAACAGAAGATACTATGTCTTCTACGAGAATGGTGCTCGGTGCTATTGCAAAGTTTTGGCCCTTGGTAAGGACGGAAAGTTCTGCTTCGGTTAACGGCTTCGATAACAGGTTGATAACTGTGTTCTGCGGAAGTTTCACTTCGTTTCACGTTCACGTTCTATTCAGGAGGGCTTCAAACTTCTTTTGTTGCTTAAGTGTAACTTCTTCATGGATTTTTTCTGCCTGTGCGTTGGTAATATTGTCCAAAGTTGTAAATGTAGTTCTTTCTAGTCTGGAAGTTAATTTCAGATGAATTTCTAATAGTTTCCGAGCATTTGTATCTAAATGACGACGTGTTACCCTAATCCTTTCTCTAACTAATGCATGCACGCTTATAAATATTCTTAGCAGTTCTAGAAGTAATGTGATGTCTCATCTGTAGCGATTTCGGTACTACATCTTCATCTCGGCATCTAAGGAGACTGGCCAACTGGCAGAGTAACTTCTTCTTGCTGTTCCGGAGATTGCCAAAAGTTTTGGCGTTCTTCTTGGTTTCCTCCCCATAGAGGTTACCTAACATAGAACGGAAGCTTTCACGGTCAATTAAGAAATCATGGTTCTTGGGATTAGACCGTGTCAAATTGGAATTGCTATCCGACGTTTCGCCTTCGATTGCACGAGGCATCTTTAGGGATTTTTACTCCACGAGATCTGAAAGCTGAATGATATCAATATCAACTAGACTTAAGGAACATGAACGATGTATTAAAAAGAGACAAATTGTTCGATCTGCTGTAGCTGAACACCAGCATAACACTGGCCATTTCGTAAATGTAAAGGAAATCAAGGTTCTAGCATCTGTTCCAGGTTTTTATATATTTTATAAGGAGTATAAAGTAACCAATTTTTGATTGGTTTGGCCATATTGCCGCTAAAATCGCTTTGTTTACTTTTCGCCTACGTGTGTTACTTATGAGGTTTGTCGTTTTAGTGTCTCATTTTATTGGTTTTTGTGATTGTTAAAACGAATATGGATTCAAACAAGAAGTTCTCAATCATTGGCCATATAGAGAAACGTATTTAAACCTGGTTCACCTGTGTTTTGCTTGTATTTACAAAGTGTATTCAAAATTCAAAATTCAAAATTCAAAAATAGTTTATTTGTCATATAATATCATTAGCATTTTACATACATAGGTTCTTAATACAAAATTTACATGATTTACATGACAAAAAGGGTGAGCCTCTCGATTATAAATAACCGTTCGCAATTACACCAAGCGGACTCAGAGCAATTGTGAGGCGCCCTACATTGATCTTTTTATATAGAAATTATTAGATATATCAGTATTTCCATTACTAAAACTAAGCATTTCCAACAACTTTAAATATATTAGATTTTCTAACCCTATATCATCCTAAATTAAACCTAAAAAAAAATTCACCATAATAAGGTAAAGCCGAGGGTAAAGCAGCAGGGGGAACAGGAAGGCGCAAAAAATATCCGACGAGGGGGCTGCAGGGGAGCAGAAAGGAAACCACGAAACCATGCAGGGCGCGTTTTGTTGGAGAACTTTATAGTGTTTTAGTTTTTTCTTTTAATTAATTTTAACATTTTTTTTTTAAATTGGCAATTCAAGTAGCTATATAATTATATTGAAATGAATTGAGTTAATTAGTTAATGTTCTTTGTTCTAAAAGTAGGTTTTTCTTTGTGTGTTCAGAATAACTTTTTATAGAAAGATTCTTAATGTTAGTTGGTAAGGCATTCCACATTTTAATTGCAACGAATGTAAAAGATCTTTGAAAGGCCGCTGTTCTATGTAAAGGAATCACAAAGTTTTGAATATTTCTAGTTCCTTGAGTGCGAGGAAAATTGGAAAAATTTTGGCTTAAATATTCTGGTTGATTTTTTTTTATTACTCTGTATATAAATTTGTACATATGATGTTTCCTGCGATTTTCCATGTTGAGTATAGCAGCTTCATTTAGATAAGGTGTTATATGATTTCTATACGGAACCTCATATGAAAACCTGACACAAGAATTTTGTATTTTTTGAATTATTTTTTTCGTGCGTACCGTTAAAGAATCTCCATACACAATATCACAATAGTCAAACAGTGAAATAATTAGACTCTCACACAAAAGGTATTTCTGTTTGGATGTTAGAAACTGTTTTAATTTATAGAGTTTTTTAAGACGTAAGTAAGCTGATTTTGCTTTATTTTTTACATGAGATTCGAAGGTTAGAGCATCATCGAAAGTTACGCCCAGATTTTTAGCCTCTCGAACAATTGGAATTGGGTTATTACTGATGAATATTTGTAGGTTTTGCTGGACGGCATTTCTGACAACGGCATTATTTCCTATGACTAGAATTTGCGATTTTAAAGGATTAAATTTTAGATTGTGATTTTCGGCAAAGGATTCTATGTTTTCTAAGTCCGCGAGGAATTGTTCCTGTACTGTATTAACGTTCTGGTTGTTAATGGGTATATATATTTGTGAGTCGTCTGCATATTGCTGAAGCTCTGCATATTTAACCACTTTAAACATATCCGCGACGTATATTGAAAACAGTAATGGTAACAAAATCGAACCTTGTGGAACTCCTTGTCACTTTGCTTTGGCGGTGGTGTAAATAGCTAGTTAAAAAGTTTATCGCATTTACCGATAATCCATAATAGTGTAATTTTGCCAGTAGCATTTTGTGATTCAAGGTGTCAAAGGCTTTACTGAAATCTAAAAGCGCCATGCATGTACAGTTTTTTTCTTCTTCATTTAGGCGAATTTTGTTCACGATGTTTACTAAACTGGTAGTAGTGCTATAATTTTTTCGAAAACCTGATTGGCAAAACGGTACTATGTTATGTTCTTCTGAAAAAGCCGATAATTGAGAAAAGATGTGTTTTTCGATTATTTTAGACACTGCTGGTAGGATACTTATCGGTCTAAGATCTTTAAATTCTACAGGATCGGCGATTTTGGGAATTGGTTTAATTACTGCTTTTTTCCATAACATTGGATATATATTTTCTAAAATACATGTATTTATTATATTAATTAGAGGTTTTATACAAAAAGGTAAACACAATTTCAGATCTTTTATAGAATAAGCGTCATCACCAATAGCATTTGATGAGATACTTGAAATAATTTTTAAGAGCTTTTCTTCGGTGATAAGATTAAATTCTAAATCTGCGTCGACAATTCTGTTGTTAGTATAAAAATTTATCAAAGGCTGTGAGGTCGTGTCTGGTAGATTGTTAACAGACTGAAAAAAATCGTGAATACCTGAAACATCAAGCAAATTTTCAGGTAGTTCAGTGCTGTTTTTATTCCTAGTAAGGTTTAATTTATCTGCCGCTGACCAAAACTCTTTACCTTTTTTTAATGATAATTGATTAAAATACGTTATTTTTTCTCGAGTAATTGCATGCTTAGTGTAGTTTTTTAATTGTATATAATAATTTAGATGAGTTTCTTTTTTAGATTTTAAGTATCTGCGATGCGTGTTATCCCTTAACTTCATTAACGATTTAATGTTATTGGCTATCCATGGGGTAAAGGGTTTTTCGCGGATTTTTTTTATTCTCAACGGAATATGTTTATTTAGGTGACCAAGTATCTGAGTATTAAATATATTAATTTTTTCTTCAACGTTTTGCGAATAATAGACATTATCCCACTGTATTATTGAGCCATCGAGATAAAAATCATTTTCGTTTATATTTTTGTAGTCACGATATTTAATATGTTTTAAAAAATTATCTATTTTGGGCATATTAAAAACTGTATAAATTAGGTTGTGATCAGATAAGGATTCAGATATTCCCAATGACTTTGCTCGCAGTGATATTAATTCTTTACTTGCTATTATTACGTCAATTAGACTGGATGTATTTGTAGTGTGATTTACTCTAGTAGGCTCTGTAATACGTTGCGAAATATTGAATGTCTCCAAGATGCTAATTAATTTTTCTAAGTATACTGTTTGATTTAAAAAATCTATATTTAAATCCCCCGCTAAAATTATATAATCATAGTGGGGATATATCATTGACAAAATATCCTCCAGGTTATCAAGGAAACATGATATACTTCCAGAAGGAGGCCGATATATGTTTAGCATAATATATAACTTGTCTTTTATTTTAAAACCAATGTCAACAAACTCAAAACTCTCAAACGTAAGGTTAAAATTGACTTTCAGCAGATTTAATTTTTTCTTGACATACAGTGCCACTCCACCTCTCCGGCCGTTCCTATCTTTTCTTAGCAATTTATAGCCTGGAATATATAGCGAGGCACTTTCAAAATTTGGGCTGAGCCAAGTTTCTGTAAGGCAGCATATATCGAAATCGTATTCAGACATATACTGTGTAAACTCGTCGAATCCTGTATTTATTGATCTAATATTTAAATGACCAACTGAAAAATTATTTTTGCTGTCGGACAGCGCCAAGATCTCGTCATCCATCCCACAAAGCGCCCTCACCCGCAACTGCCCCAAGATAGACCATGCGCCTCCTGCCCGCTGCAAAACCCATACTATTTATAACAAAAAATATACACAAAAAACATAAAAAATATGTATAGTGAAAAACTGCATGTTGGATAACATGTAAAGCCGCCCATAAAATTGTTATGTTTTATGTTGCATTATATTTAATAATATTTACTCACTATCTATTATCTAACAATTTCTTCCACAAAAACCATGGAACCCAAAGCAAAAATTGGCAGTATTTCTTAAAATCTATAACATCAAACATTTCTAATTTAGTTGTAATCAAAAATATAAGAAAAAAAAAGCAATTAATCTACTGTATTTATTATCTTACAATATCTTTAATAAGAACCATGCAGAAGCACATAGAAACCGAAAACAAAAATTAGCAATATAGCTTAAAATTTATAACATCAAACATTCCTAATTTAGTTCTAATCAAAAATACAAGAAAAAAAAGAGCTGAAGAGCAGAAATGCTCCTGATTATAATCATGTTATTAAATATCGACAATTGATAGTTAAATTTTATTTAAACGAATGTAAAGAATTTGCGGTTATATAATTTTAAGGGAATCTCCAAAACCTTCACAATTACACACCCAGATAAAAAACTAAACCAGCAAAGAACTAAACAAATATAGCACCAGTACTGGCATTTTCACATATATAGAAATTAGAGATATTTTGGCGTAGAAATGGATAGGTACACTATTTTTTTTAACGAACTAAAATTATTTTTATTTGTCAATAAATTTACTCAACGATAGTATGCATCAGTATATAAATACACTTACATAATTATGCCAAGATCTATATTCCACTTTTTCCCATAAAAGAACATTACATTACCGAGCATTTTCCACTGCAGTCACTGCACTAAGTTCATTGTGATCTGAAATTCTGTGTACCACATCATTCACTTTTATATAAATAACACCATTTAAAATCCAAGTATTTTTACTTGTAAATTTATTTAGAGCACTTTTAAATATTTCAAGGCGCGTCCTCGTCAAGTCTTCCTTGATAACAATTCCACTGTTTTTAAGATGTTTACGAGCCTTTAGTACCGATAAACGAGCGGTATCTGTGAAAAAACGCACTAACACGGCCGGAGCCGGAGGTTTTTCATTCGGGATTTTGGATACGACCCGATGGCATTTTTTAATGTCACCTTTGTCAATGTTTATTTTTAACTTGTTATTAAAAATATTGAGTACCTCGAAATTGACATCTTCTTTATCTTGTACTGGCAGGCCGAAAATGCGCAGGTTAAGCCTGCGCGACGACTGCTCCTGGGAATCGATAATTTTATTTTGTTTAATATTATCGTTTTCTAAATTCACTATCCTCTTCTCAAGGGCACTGATCAATTTTTTTTGTTCCTTAAACTTTTCCTCAAATTGCTTTTCTATTATTTGAGCCACTTTGTCGGCAATTTCTTGTAAAAATTTTTCATTGAACGTAGACAATATCGTTGATCTGATTTCACGAAGGTCAGTCGATGACAAACTCATGATGGCGGCCAATTCTACGAATCGATGAGATTTTTAGTTTTGCAGCGTTAGCCGACAGATTTGAGAAAACTAGTACACTCACATTGAAGAGAGGCCTCTAAAATAGTTTATGAAGCACAAAACTAATTGATTGCAACCATAAAGAATACTTAAACACTTGACTTTCTGCAGAGCGACCCCACAACACTTCCTATCACGACAGCGCCATCTACTTCCCTCAAGTGTATGTGATGAATGTGTAAATGACTATGACTGGGGGGTGGGCTTCTATTGTCGCCACACTTGTCCTCGTTGTAATTCGGTCTACAGCTATTAATTTGTTGTGCAAGTGTTGTGTTATCGTCTACGAGTAACAGATTAAAATAGTTCACAATGGCTTCACATACCATAAGGAAAAAAGTAGCTTTCGTCACTCAGCCACATTTTATAGAAAATCATAAATATCACAACTTGATTATGTGATATCTGAACAAAACAACCTAAAGAGGTATTTTAAGAAAACAAAAAATAAAAACGAAACAAAGGGTTGTGATTATGTTAGATTAAGAAATCATGGTCTTCGATTGCACGAGGCATCTTCAGGGATCTTCACTTCACGAGACCGGAACACTGAATGAGCTCGGAGAGACCCACGCCGGCTATTTATAGTCGACCTGCGTTTAGCGAAGCGTGACTCTGTGTAACGATCTGTTTCCATGTATGATGTAGACTGATGCCCGTATCTCTATTAAATTTATTAGGATGCTTATAAGTACTTACTTCAATGAAAATACTTGTGATAACAATGACGTATTCGTGACTAAAAGTGCTACTTGGGTTTGTCAAAGTTGAAATTTTGCCTGTTCCTCATTTTATGCATTTTTACTTCCCTCATAAAAGGGAAGTATTGTAATCCTGAAAAAGTCACCCTCCGAGATTTTTTCAGATCTTTACATTTCAATATTATACATATTTAATGAATAAATAAATAAATAAACAAATAAATAAGTAAATAACATGGTACTAAGTCAAACTTATAATCAACCATAAACAAGAAAATAAATAAAATTTAATTTCTAGCCTTAATGAAATGAAAACATCTTTTTTTGGCGTTGCAGTGCATTTATAATTGCTTCATTTTCGTTTTAATTTCTTATTTCTTCAACAGTTTTTCTCTGAACTTCTTTAATATTATTACTTCCTTTTTTATAAAATGTATCTTTCAAACAGCCTCAGGTCTTTCCTTCCACACTTGCGAAACTTATTCAGGATATTCAGATCTATTGCGTCCATCTAATTGGTAGCATTAGAAAGTATGATAAGGGTGTGAGTGAAAAAATAAAAAAAATGGGTGGTTTTCCGTGAAATAAAGACGAACTCTTCATACCTTAGTCTTATTTGATAAAATAATCTTTAAAAAAAACGTTCAAACTATATGTACCAAAACATAAAATTTAGGTACGCATGCATAACCTAGATTTAAGACATAAACAACAAATATCGCCACCTTCGCATAGAACGGCCCAATATGAAAGATCATTTAATTCTCGGGTCTATAGTCTCTACAATAAATTTCCAGCTAGTTTAAAAGGACTTAACAGCTTGAAATTCAAAAAGGAAATTTTTAAAGCCACATCATTGTTCCTATAAATATATATAATCTTTTTTATTCTTATCTACAAAATACTTTTCACATTTTTATATGTAAACTTCATAAAATATCAAAATTAAGATTAAGTTAAAAAGGTTGCCACAACTAGATTAAGTTAGGACATAATAGGTTAAGATAGGAAGCTAAGCTTCAACTTCGTCTTTTGTTATGTAATATTTCAATAAAGCCATTATTATCAGTATTATTATTATTTCAAAAAAACTCCCTTACTGCTACAATATTATGGGGTGGTATCCCGTCTTGTCAAACTGTATTTTACCGAGTTTGAAGTGGTAGTTCATGAATAAAGTTTGGTTTTTCAAAAATTCCAGATATGGTAACCCATTTAAGTTGTCCCAAAAAGCCGCACCAAACTTGTATAATGTTGAGGGTCAAATATGGTAGTTCTATAAAATTATAATAAAATAATCTGGATATAGAATCTATATAATTGTCCTGAGGATGCAACAATAAAGTTGCGAAACGTCGACAAATTAAAAAAATAATTTTGTTTTTTTTTTTATTTATAACCCCAAATAATACACCACATAACAACAAAAGGGTCGTTAACGAAAACCATTTAGAAACTTAATATCTAGGAAATATCTCCTGACCAACGGAGTAAGGAAGCATTGATAATTTGGGTTTCTTGCAGGATATAGATTCTATATAAGTGTCCTGAGGATGCAACAATAAAGTTGCGGAAACGTCGACAATTTAAAAAATGATTTTTTTTGAATAGAAAAACAATGTCTCGGTCTTAGCCAAGTGGTTTAATACAGTAAAAAAAATGGTATGTTACACGTGTTTCGCCAAACAAACAGGCATCATCAGATCTTAAAACAAGAAAAATACGTTAAATATATAAAACTGGCACATACAACTTCATAAGTAGACAAATACGGATTAACCAGGTCTCTTAAAGATATTATGGACAAATTACTTCTACTTTTCTTTTATTGGATCCTAATCCCAAATAATACACCACTCTAACAATTTTTTTTAACATTGTTCCGCTATATTGGATTTTCACCAAAATATTAACAAGTCATCCCTATATGACCCTTAATTTTTGATCAGTCAATCGGGTATGTAATTTTTAAGTTATGCCAAGAACTGACAGACAGATTTTCCATCATTTTGAATTAGTAACACAGTTTTACTAGCTGATCCCTATACCACAAGTTATAACCCATAATTTAAAATCAATCAAATCGCCCTCATTGATTGGTACAAAAATTTTACCAGTTGGTTCCAATTTAATACTCAGATTTTTGTACAAAATTTGAAATATAGTGGATAAGTTGTTTTTTAATAACAATTTTTTAACATTTCACTAGGCCGCCATTTTGTATCGCTATATACGATTTTTACCAATATTACCAGGTTATTCCCATATGACCCTTAATTTTTGATTAAAATTTGATGTCAATCAGGTAAGTAGTCTTTAAGCTATGCCGCGAACTGGCAGACAGACAGACCGACGGAATTGATAAAACATATGTTTTGGCATCTAGGGACGCTTAAACGTGAAGATATGTAAACCCTGAGAGAGTGACTTTTTCACGATTACAAACATTTAATCTAGCCGCCATTTTGTTCGGCCATCTTTAAGTAATACCACACTTTTACTAGTTGATCCCCTATACCATAATTAGTTATGGCACACAATTTGAAATCAATCCATAACTAGTTTTTCAGGCTGAATTGTTAAATATTTTATTAAGCCGCCATTTTGTTTCGCCATCTTGGATTCAAAAACTTGCCAGTTCATTTCAACATAATACTTGATGTTTAAGCAAAATTTAAAATAAATTGGATAAGCAGTTTTTTCATAATAATTTTTTTAACATTGCACTACGCCGCCATTTTGTTTCGCCATATTTTATTTTTATCAAAATGTTACCAAGTCATCCCCATATGACCCTTATTTTTTAATTAAAATTTGTAAATCGGTTAAGAAGTTTTTAGCTATGAAAACATGTTTTTTGACTTCTAGGGACCCTCAAACGAGATCTGAAAAAATCTCAGAGGGTGATTTCTTCACGATTAGAATACTTCCCTTTTAGTGAGGGAAGTAAAAAGAAACTAAGTATTTTTTAAGGATCAAAATATATTTATTAATTATAGCTTAAAATATATTTATGCGTTATGCTCTGTGGTAATACATTTCTATTTTCTAAAACATTCTTGTAATAAAATACCGAAACATGAGCATACTTTTCGGGTATTATAAGGTCACCTCAAATGTCAATGAACACATCTCCAATATTGTATGCCGAAGTCTGGCATTTAAATGTATTCAGAGTATGTTTTTTTTAATAAGAATTTTGCATACCTTTTAATTATAATCCTTTTTTCTCTGCATTTAATTAGAAAAATATTTAAATTAAAAAGAAAACAAAGTAACATTTAAAAAATCAACTTGGCGGTTTGACAGAAAAATTTAAATTCAGGTTGTTCATTCCTCAAATTAAATTGAACTTTTCGGCCTTTCTATTAAATACAAAAATTTAAAATTTGGTTTGCCTACTAAAGTCTATTAGAAGTATCTTTTCCCAAGTTTTTATCAAAATTCATTAAACCCAACAAAATAGTTAGATATATAGACTATTTCATTTAAAATTTAAACTGTCGTTTTTTTCGGAAATTAACGGGTATATCGAAATTCGGTGAAAACATTGGTTTCATGGGTTAAAATGTAATTATTTACGGTTAAAATAAAAATGACTATAGACGTCAAGTAGCCACGAAAAAAGAAATAGAGGAAAGTATCCTAAATTGTACTGCCTTCTAAATTGTACCACTTTAATATTTACAAAATTGACGAGAATAATCTGGATGCTACTAAAATATTTAATGTCGACGAAAGTGGCTTTTCCACTGTTCATAAAAGATTCTTACCAAAAAAGGAAAACACCAGGTAGGAAACATAGCCAGCGGGGAAAAGGGTGTAAACAAAACCATGGTTGTGTGCACTAGTGCCTCTGAACAGTATGTAGCACCAATAGTCATACTTATAAGAAAAAGAATGATGCCTGAACTCAGATTTGGATTTCGCGCCATCATCTGCGTTACAAAATAAATCAAATCCGACCGAAAGAGCAAACGGTAATATTACACCAATGCAGGATTCCGATACATCTGACAGCGATAGCGACATTCCATTGTCCGAAATGTTAAAGAATATGCAAAACGTCTCGTTTAAGTGTTTCTTTTGAAGGAATAATTCCTATGTCAACTACAAAATGTCTTGGAAACAAGCGGATGTTCAAAGGTGCTCCAAAAACCAAAAGCAAACTAAACGATTATCAATAAAACAAAAAAATTGGTTCTCCCATACCAACCACATCAGAAACGTTTTCAAAAAGAACATCGTCAGTTCTAAATAACGCCAATCTGGTAATAGAAATTAACGAAAATGATTGGTACTGTCAAGTATGCGATGAGTGTAGAGATGAATATATGATTCGATGTACAAAATGTAAAAACTGTGCACAACTTATTAATATTTCACGATTTTGTAGTACTTATCATTATTTTTTTTATTAACATAACGTCTTAAATTCTCTTAAGTTTTTGTTTTTATTTTAATTGGGACAAATTATATGTTTTTATTTAATTGGTATATATTATTGATTTTACGAAACATATGACATGACTGAAAACTATTTTTGAAAAGAAATATAATAGACATTTTAAATTATAAGTTTTCACGATCCAAAATCAAACTGCTCAATTTCTAAAAACAATAATGTGAAAAGTGATACAATATAGGTGACTTTACCCTAGTTACAAAAACTTTTAGTCTCAGATTTAAAAAATGCATCTATTTTCGTTATATATTTCAACTTGATTACAATACTGGTTATTGGAAAGACACAGGTTGTTCGACTTAAATTCCAAACTTATAACAAATCAAGGTGGATTTCAAACATTTGGTTAAAATTATCTTTTTATTTCAGTAATTGTAATTATTTAAAACCCTGGCAAAAACGACTCGTCATTAGCATAAGCAACCCGATACCCGAAAAAAAAATAGTTGAAGAAACTTCAAGTCTAAATTTTAAATCTGCGTCTATTGCTACGAGTTTTTTGTTTGCACCAAATTGGTTGCTATATTGATTTCTGAGATAATATGCGTTCTTTAGAAGAAATACTTTTTTAATTAATGTTTTGAATACATTTGTTTTTAAATAATAACATTTTTTTAAATTTTTGATATGTTGTGACTATTATAACTTTACGCAAATCAAATTTCTGATGTAATTATTTTATCATTTAAAAAAAATGTCCCAAAACTATTAATTGTATATCTCAGAAAGTAATACAGCTATCAATTTTTTGCAAGTTATCAAAAAGTCTTAGAAATAGACGTAAATTTAAAACTTTGGTTTTTAAACTTTGTACAATTGTTTTTTTTTGAGTCGCATAGCTTATACTGATGACAGGTCGGTTCTCTTTTTGGTCCTAATAATTATAATTAATGTAATGTAACTTGATGCATATACAAAAATTTCTTAGAAAAAGACCTTTAAAGTTCTTATAACTATTTTGTTATTTCTTGGCATGGCAACGCCTATAGTCGGTTTTATTTTAACCGTGAATAATTACATTTTACTCTATCAAATAAAAGCTTTTCACTAAATTTTGATATTCGCGAAACAGCGTTTGTAATTTCAAGAGAAACACCAGGTATACGTCTTTATGGTAACTTGGGAGTTATTTGCGTCCTACTTATAAAAACTTTCCGAATGGTACAAAATGACTATATATTAGGTTAGGTTCCTGTCACCACGGTCTAATTACTTGTTCCTGTCCCATACAACAGAAAGTATTAGAATCTATGCCACCTCCTTCTATTTGGCACTATAATTCTGGTAATTCGGATAAGCTGCGGGAATTCCACTCTTCCTTCACTTGTAATGATGCGTGTTTCTCTACCAACGATCATTCCAAAATTTGTTCACAAATCAATCTATCTCGGATATAATCCAATTGGTTATAGAAACCTTTATACTACATTCTACTAATAATTCAAAACCTCCCAACAATAAACCTTGGTTTACAAAATCCTGCGATGATGCTAGACTAGAGAAAATTCCTATTCATAATAATTTCCTTTAAAACCTTACTTTAGAAAATCTACAGACTAGAAACGAGGCAGAGACGCCTTCAACACACGCATAAAGGTTCTTTCTTGCCAAAATGGGAGCCAACCCTTTTGGTCGCTTAACGTCTAAAGCAGAAGCTGTGCTTTTTACAAAAACAATCTGCCATAAATTTGACTTTAATCCATCTTCTTCACTTCCCTTTTCCATCAGTACCAGCTGTGCCATATAATATGAACGAAATTACCTTCAGGGTTTAAAAGGTACGACTTATACTCAAAACATTTAATATCAAAAAGTTCTCTAGCCTTGATGGAACTCCGGCCATAGTCTGAACCTACCAGGTATCCCTACCACGTTATTCCAAGTTTCCCATAACAAAGGCATTTTTCCTTTTTTCCTGCTTGGGCACCGCCTGTTCCCAAAAAGGGATGCAAAACTCTTCCCTCTAACTGCAGGTCCCTATTTCCATTTATGAGTAGGACAATGTACCTATCAATAATAATGTTTTAAATTACCTTGAAAGGCATAAACCTATCCATAACAGGCAATAAGGATTGAGCCACCATAGATCATCTTACCTTCGTAACCCACAACTGCAATGAGTCCATCGAATTTCACGAAGAAGCCCATTTTATTACCCTCCACATATTCAAAGCATTTAATCAAGTCTAGCATAATGCACTTTTTAACAAACTTTCTGCCTATGATCATCCTCCAAAGCTTCCTACTTGGATGGCCAGTTTTCTTTCCGACAGAAATATTTCTGTAGTGGTTGACCGCCCTTAATTTCTAACTTTCACCAAATCAACGCAGGAATTCCGTGTCAGTATTAGCATCTACCCCCATAATACATACTTCCCTCGTATGGGGAGAAGCCTCTGCTTCAATCTTTAATATTGCTGATTCTGTCCATAATTTAAAATAAATTGAATAAGTAATTCTTAAACTGGTTTTTTTAAAATCGCCGTCATGTTGAATTCATTCCAGTTTATTTATAAAACACATTTAATTTTTGGAAATGTTTAAAGTTATTTTAGTAAGAAAAATTTTTTACGGTGATTTTTCAAACGCATTATTTTGGCAATTACTTTATTATAAACGTTTTATTGGGCCGCCATTATGTTTTGCTATCTTGAATTCGTTCCACAATTTTACCAGTTCTCTATAAAGTGCGGGACACGAAAGAAAACCGGGCGGAGTCAATCGGTTTAGGAAGGTCGGCCAAGAAATCTCTTTAAACCAGTGGTGTCCCGTCGTTCTTTAAACAATATGGCACTCTTTTTAACTATACGCACTTCAGATAATTAAAAAATGTATCTATGCTTAGTGAACCTTTATCTATATTTGTCTGTTTTCTTGAGTGTACTGCACTTCTATATCTCTTTTGTGTTGCAAAAACGGCGAACTTTCGTATTTTAAAATGATTTAATTTTGATTTTTCTTGATCGATTTACCTACAAATATATTTTTTCTTGAGTTCCGTCATTAACGGTTCCCGGGCTACTGCCTACGTCCACTATTATTGGACCACCCAGTATAGTGATACACGATTTACAAGTCCAGATTTTACAAGGGCAGCCAGCATCAGATCCAGTGAACGAGATTTATCAAAATTTTAATTTTGCAATTCGATTTTGGGCTACTCGGGTTTAGTTAAAATTTTGATAAATCTTGTTCAATGGAATCAGTGCTGGCACCTCTACTATAACTACACTGATGTGTTAACTTTGGAAAGATATGAGTTCTGTTAGTTTATTTTCAAATACTAATTGCAATATTAGCAGTTTATTGCCAGCTACTTTATGATTAATTTTACAAAATATATGAAGAAAAAACTAAGCCATTTTTGAGGTTGGCGGCTGTTATTCTAATGGTTCGATTCCTTCTAAATCGTTGTCTTCCTCTGAAAATGATGAGGTTTCGTCATCACTACTTGAAGATCCCAGTGTGATAACTAAATCAATAACCGTTTCAATTTTGCCATCTACTTCCCAATATTTATCTTCAATAGAACGAACATGTTTAACATACGATTTCCAATTTTTAGCCGATATTGAGTCAATCGCTTCTAACGTTATTTTATTTAAATCTTTAATTGAAAGTTCACCGGTGTTGCGCCCTCGAATATATTTTTTTACTCCTGCCCACGCAAATTCAATAGGGTTGAGGTCGCACATGTATGGAGGCAGCCTTAAAAGTGTATGACCGAGGTTACGTAAAAGACCGTCAATTTTATACTTTTTTTCTCTAGGCTTGTTGGCTGATATTACTTCATATAATTCATATTTCCTCCATGTTGGATTACATACAAGATTGTTCGATTTAAGCCACGATATCATATGAGCTTTTGTAGAGTATTTAGTTGGCACTTTATCTTCTACGTGAGAATGATAAGACGCATTATCTAGTACCACGACTGATTTGGGAGGAATGTTAGGTAAAAGCTTCTCGAGCAATCACTTTTCAAAATTATCTCTATTCGTCTGTCCATGATGGTCTCCAGTTGTTAGTCCCGAGCGAAAAACTAAAGCAGCACCTGGGACAAATCCGGCTTCTGAACCAGCATGAATTCTAATAAAGCGACTACTAGAGTGGATTCCCTGAACAACACCTGTAACACTTTCACTATGCCAGCATTTGTTCACTGTCATATCATTATCTACCCAGGTTTCGTCTAGATACACAATATTGCGTCTTTCTTGCCTATATTGCCTTACAGTTGATAGATATTTCACCCGCCAGTGAAAAATATTTGGTCTCTCAATGAGCAATTTTCATTTTTTTTTGCCATTTGCGCCAAACAAAACCATTTGATCGTAAAAGCCGATTTAAGGTTTTATACCCGCACTGTGGTCAAAAATTAACATCTAGGGTTCCAAAAAATAGGAGGACTTTGATTCTATTTTCTAATAGTCCTTTTGCCGAAATTAAAGCCTTGTATTACTTTATTATGATGTTTTATTACACTATACACTACCACATAAGACATACAGTGTGTCTCCTAATATGGAGTACCTACCCAAGAGAAAAAAACTTTTTTAATTTTTATTTTTTGACCAAAAGTCATTATTTTCTTAAAAAAGTCTTGTTTGATAAAAAAACCTATTATATTATAAGTATACAGTGCGGGTTCAAAAATTGAAAAAAATTAAAATGTATTAACCCTAATTTTTTTTAACTTTGCGAAAATTCGTGTTTTGCATTGATAATCGTATGGATTTTACTTTCGAGTACTCTACTCATACAAGGTTTTTTTGTATAGAAAGGCCAATTTTTGTGATCTGAACAGATGAAAAAAAATCAAATTTTCAAAATGATTATTTTTAAAAAAATTGCAATAATTTTATAGGTTTTAATATGAATTGGAATTACATTATTAATACTTAATATTTTAGGGCCTATATTTCAATGTCACCTTAAGGTATAGAATAGCGTAAGTCTTACTTAAGACTTAAAAACGTATGTCAAAGTAGGACAGACATTATGTTCAAGTGAAACTTAATTTTAAGGGAACATAAATATCGGCCCTTACAACTATAAAAAAACATATATAAAATACTAAAGCTAAACATATAGAAATAATAAGTTTTAATCAGAATCTACATCAGATGGTATTTCTGGGGATTCTAACAGTAAAATTACATCTTTGTTGATTGAACCGCTTTGCCTAGGTGCTAAAATTCGCATACTAGAAATTAATGGATCCGATGAAATAAGCAAAATATTAAATAAATCTTCATTGGTTATCTTTCGAGACATCTTTCGTGTATTATGTTCTCTATAATATTTGACTTCTTTGTGTCTTGATTCTTGTGCATCTTCCCCTAACTGTCCAATTGGCACTAAAAAATGATCGATAATATCTTTTCCGTGTAAAAGTATTTTGTGCACAGTGGCAGGCATTGGATACCACTCATACAACTGCACGTACAACTTTGCGGTTTCATAAGCATAATCTCCAAAAGTGGACGACTTTATTTTAAAGTTGGAGCTTAAGGCTTTTAAAATTACACCAAATCTATGAATTAATTGTTGGTCAATACCCGTAATACGAGACGATAATGCTGGATAAGAGAAAAACTTTCGCGCAGTGTTGCCATTATTTGTTGTACCAAAACCAGGTTTTACGGAATCTACTAAAAGATCCATGTCAGTTTGGAATGATGTTATGATTTGTTGTTTTTTAGCGGAATATAATTTCTTATATTCATGTCCACGAACCTGCCACTTTCTAAAATCTTGTCGATAAGAAATGTGCAAAAAACATTCAAAGCATCTAATATAAGCATGTAAGGATGATATACCAAAATCAAGACACAAAGGATCATATGGACGAGATATTACCTTATCTAACTTATTAAATTCGGTTGGACCAGCTTTACAAATGTAGCATTTTTGGGTAGAAGAATTCGAAGTCAAGGCATTACACACTTTTCCATCCACCATTGTTTTAAAAAGCTGATGATTAACAAAAAATTCCGTATTTTCAATGAATAGTCTGGTAGGATTAAGATTTTCAATTTGATTTTGTATATAGCAAAATTCCGATTTTATAACATCATTAGTTTCTTTTACAAACTGAATCCGTATTGGCCTACAAAAACGGGTGGAAGAAGTACGTGAATTTTGCCATAAAATCAATTTGGAATTTTGTTGTTGGTGATATAACTGTAAAGGAACTATGGATGTTGTTAACAGACTTGAGTCATCAACGCGATTTTCATTTGATTGAAAATGTTGGTTATAATTGCTTTGACTTCCACTTCCATCTGCCCCCCATTTATAAAGCATGTGGAAATTAATACTGGATTCACTATTAATAATGGAGGAAAGTACTTCATTTTGTGTTTCAGCAATTCTTGATACAGTGTGATTTAACAAAGACTGTAATGGAACTTCAGCAGATGTTTCGGTAACAATAATTTTAGAAGAAGGGTAACATTTTTTTTTAGCTTCCAGAAGTTTATAATAAGGAGGATACAAATGTTTTAAATTTTTGTGTTTAGCAGATTCTCTTAAGTTAATGTACTGACAGCGAGTCAACTTTAGGCCTATAAATAACGCTAAGGCTTCGTCTGCAGAATACACTAATGTTTTTGAGTCTTTCTTTAATCCTAACTTTTTTATTCGTGTTGCGCTTTTAGGAGAATAAGAAATCTTACCAACCAGAGTAGCGGCATCCCTATTACCACATGAGAAGAGTTTCATTTGTGTAGCCAGGCAGAGTTCTTCCTTACTTGTTGAGGCAAGAATTTTTGAGACTCTTCTGCGTTTAGTCTGTTGGCTCGCGTTCTCAAATAAAACTTTTGGGCGGCCACGTCCTGCTTCTGTTGACCCATTAGGTGTAGTTTCAACATTACCTGATGTTAACACAACTATATTAAGCCACTCTTCATTTTTTTGCTTAAATCTATTTTTAATGCCGTGATTTTCTTTCCATTTTCTCCAAAGAGCGACGCAAAATACATGTACAACTCTTTTAACTTCTTTCTGATCTTCTATTTTCATATTTTCACTCCCAATTTTATCACATATATATTCAAAAAGAAAATTTTTTGATTTCACTTCGAGGGGACGAAATGGGGATTTACTTTGCAAAAGATCAAATAGGCACATTCTGGAAAAGCTCTCACGGGTACCTAAAAAAATCGTTAAATTTACCTATTGTCGGCGTTTGTGGATAACGTAATTTGTACGTATAAATCAAAACATAATGCAGAATCATATTATGTTAAAATATTTATGTTCTAACTTGTTCTAAAAAAGTAAACTCACTATAACCATAGAATTATTATATTTTTTAAAAATCTGACACCTTATATTGTTTTTTTAAATTTTATAAGTATAAAAAAATTAAAAGAAATTCTAACAATGTGTGATGATAATACATACCTCTGGGAATATAAGCCATTTTAGAATCACGCGTAAACACTACTTATACTGTCACCAACGCTTTGCAAACTAATCAAAATTTGACAAGTCACAACGCGATAAACAGAGCTCAAGGATGACGCGATGTTTGCGGCGTGGTAAAATGTAAAAATAAGCCAATAATATTTTAAAATTGTTAAATATATATTCAAACATTATCTATTAGTATAGTGTATCAAGGAAAAGAAAGTTGGGTTAAGTAGTTATTTTTATTTTTGGAAAGCTAGACACTAATTTTTGATCACAGTGACCCGTACGGAAAATCTGTTTTGTTCTTTACAGCACGAAGTAGAGGTTTGCTGGTCGGAACCTTCTTCAAGTTTATATAAAAATCCTCTATTGTTCGTCGAATTACTTGAAAATCACCATCGTCAATTTTATCTTTGTATGATAATCGGAGTCTTTTTTACCAGGGGATTTTAAAGGTGAAGAAGAACATGACCGATCATAAAACGCAAAAGATATAATAGTTGAAATTTTCAATTTGTTCTCTTTATTTTCAGCTTCTCTAGTACAGGCCTCTATAATGCTCGCAATAACTTCACGTGCACCGCTTCGAATTGTTTTTCCTCTTTTGGTCGCAATCGTAACTTGGAAATAATAATTCAAATTCAACGCAACGCATTTAAATAGAAATGAAAACAAATGCTCGAAATGTATAGGCGCCACTGGAAATAGCTAGAACCTTCTAGTAGCAAGTGCATGGAGACTCTAGGCACATACCAATTACAAGTGGACCAGTTATAACTGTGCTACACCCCTTATGAACCCTTATAAAAATAAGAAAGTTCCGAAATTCAATGCTGACCCGCCCCTGCTCGTCTTTTTTCTCTGGATATAAATGGACTAACTGGGAACACAATCATCGGCAATCACGACGATGTCGAATTTTTAATAAAAAAAAAGAGACAGAGAGGACGGAGACGGTTCCTGGGGCGTCCTATAGTCGATTTGATCTGATTAAATCGCTCGTCAATCGGAAGGCGCTAAATGATTTTGCGTATTTCCTGCTGGAAATGCTGCAGCTTCAAAGCGACGAGAGACCGCTTCCAGCTTTTCTTTTTAAATCCTTTTCTGTCTATAGCTTGTTAATCTCATTGCCGAACATCAGTTTGCCGAAGCGATTTGCGAAAGAAAAAAAAAACTATGACTTTGCTTGTGGGGGTTGTATGTTCTTACGTGAGGCTAACAGTCTCCTGAAAATATATTTTGGTTGCTTTCTTTATAAGTTAGGACAAAATTTGCTATCCAAGTCGTTATATATTGTTGTTTTTGCTTTAGGTCTTAGACAAAATCAGTGAGCAGTTAAAAACGATTCTAGCTACCTCAATACCACAAAATACAGTAAGACATTTTCCCTCTGCGCTATAATTACTGAAGAAAAAATGTAAATTTATTTTACCTGGAGCTTTCTTTGTTATGAATCTTTCATTCTATTACGAATAGTGAAGTGTAATGTAGTTCTACATATAGCCATTTAGTTACACATATGTTAGGTGTGTTCAATAACAATAATAAATAAGTTAATAGTAATGTTTGATTTATACACTAAGTTTATTTTAGTATAGAAGGCTTTTTGGTGTCTATATAAATAAAAAAATAATTTATTTCGGTAACTTTGAAAAAGGCAACATAAATTCTGCCTTGCTGAAAACAAGAATTCGTATAGCAATTCCAGCAAAAGGATAGGGTTGAAATAGAATTTTTAATTTTATATTATTTAGGGTAGTCATCTTTTTTAAAGAACCATTTTAAAGTTTTCAACGTAAAATCGAACTACCGTTATTTAGAACATGAGATGTTTTAAAAAAGGTCAAATCGTATTTTACTCTTTTTTCCTCTTTAAGGATGAAATTTTGACGAAAACGTCGTCATTCAATTCATGACAATTCCTGAATCACAAAAAATTCATTTGTGTTTAACAAGTCCTAGACCATTATCTATATATCTACGAAAAAGGTTTTCAAAATGCCCTGAAGCATTCTGTTTTTAAAAAGTTTTTTCGGTATTTTTTTACGTGACAGTTAATATAATATAATATAATAATAATAATAAATCAGCTTTATTTAGGAAATAAATAAAGCTACTTCTCCGAAGAGGAGACTGGTATTCTTTCACTTAACCCTTAAAAATGTACACCAAAAACAATTCATTGATTTTATAATTTTACCTTAAACATATGGAAAAATAAGCAAAACATAAAAAAAACTAAATAATGACCACAACAGGTCACTAAGTAAATCAGATGGAATTAAAATAAATAAATAACACAGTAGTCAAAATAAATACATAAAATACAGATACATATCAATCAATTCACCATTAAATCCAAAAATCCTACTCAGTTAGTGGGTTCCTGTTTATATAAATTCTAATATATTAAATGATTTGATGAAATCAGGAAGTCTGTTATATTCTTTTGCTTAGCGGTATGACTTTAGAAAAATGATCTTCTATGTCTAGGAATGTGAACGTTATTTCGAGATCTGATGTTTAAAGAATGAAAGTTTGATCTATTTGATAATACATTTTTATTAATTAATTATTAATTAAAATATCTTTATATTTATAACACTAAGCCAGATTTTTCAGCAAGTTCGTGAGAGAGTTGTACTGCACCAATTTACATGATTTTTTTTTAAATAATCATCTGATTACAGAGAGCTTCCAGTATTATTTTTTGCATTGCTTTATTGCGTTTTTTTTTTCTATAAAATCAATACGTTTTTCTACAATAACATTTCTGGACGATGTGGTGAATGCGCCTCATATTCTTAAAATTCCAGTGGAAATTCATAGCGCCATCTAACGGAAAAGGCAGAACAAGGTCTTCCGGGCTAGTTAGTGGTATATGATATTGTCATCAATATTTAAACTCTATTTGTGGAAAATTAGTAAAAAGACCAAAATTCTTAACACCAAATTTCTTTTGATTTGCTTGTTTCAGTGTTTTCAGCTGATGCTTTAAATAATTATTAGGCGTTAGGACTTTTTGTTTTTGTTTTGCTATCTTATTTTCATATCAATATGTTACTAGTTCAATCCAAAATTTGAGATAAGTTGGATAAGTAGTTTTTTAGTAATAATTTTTTTCACATTTCACCAGGCCGCCATTTTGTTTTGCCATATTGGATTTTTACCAAAATATTACTAAGTCATCCCTATATGACCCTTAACATTAAAAACGTTTTTCGGCATCTAGGGACACTGAAACACAAAGATCTTAAAAAATATTAGAGAGTAATTTTTTCACTATTACAATATTTCCCTTTCACAAGGGAATTAAAATCGTCTACTTTGATTAGTATTATGAGTATGTCTTTTGTCATATCTCATGTCTCTGGGTTTATAAACATGAATTTTCGCATTCTTGCACGATTGAAATGTTTCTTGGTTAATTCCACTTCAAACACTAAATGTTAATGCAATATGTTAAAGTTATCATGGAAACACTTTCTCAGAAAATGATTTAAAACAGCGCTATTCCACCATTTATTATTCTTTTCAATATGCTCGCTATAGGAACACCTTTGCACTGTCTCGAATATCTTCTGAAAATGTTGTCCAAATTGGACATATTAGGATTATTAGGGATATAAAAATTGTAACCCAACTTATTTCGGTACATAGCAGTTAGTCAAAGTCAAAGTCAAAGTCAAAAAAAGCTTTATTGTCTAAATACAAAATCATTAACAAAGCTAACCAAACAAAGATAAATCAGAATAAAAATATAAAAAGGTAAGAACTTCCTTGTCCTATTTCTAGAACACATTATTACAGTATTTACAAAATTGAACTAAAAACTAGAAAATTATAATAAAACATTTTTTGATCACAATAAAAAACTTAAAAGTTAATGTATTATAAAAAACACGCGCTATGAAAAAAAACAATAATGGAATTGAGACAAACAAAACATTTAAATTAAAAAGTAAGCAAACACATGATATATATACATATATACATATATATATATATATATATATATATATATATATATATATATATATATATATATATATATATATATGCTAGACAAAACAATATTTAATAAAATAAAAAGAAAGTAAAGTTAAAATATGTTTGTAAAATATTCGTCAATTGTATAATAGGCCTTCCCAATTAAAAGTTTTTTAACATCCTTTCTAAATTTTCTTTTGCAAGAAATTTTCCTTAAATTAGCAGGAAGTTTATTAAACATTTTTCTTCCATTGAAAATAAAGGATTTTTGTATTAAGTTTGATGAAGGGATAGGTAATCTAGTTATATGGGTACTTCTTGTGGAATATGCAGTTTCAGATTGGACTTCTGAACTGAATCTCTCCCTAACCAAACACACCGTTTCAAGAATAAATAAAGAAACTAGGGTCAATATTTTCAAGGACTTAAACAAAGGCCTGCAGGAATCTCGGGTCCCGGCTTTAGACATACATCTGATAGCTCTTTTTTGTAAAACAAATGTAGAGTTTAGCAGATAATTAGAGCAGCTTGCCCAGAAACACAATCCATAGCGCAAATGGGACTCTATCAAGGCATGATATACACTCTTTGCTACTGATATATCTAACTCCTGCGAGACAATTTTAAGCGCATAGCAACCTTTTGCGATTTTGGAGTTCACATTTAAAATATGTTTTTCAAATTTGAGCTTATTATCAATATAGAGACCCAAGAACTTGTTAACATTTAAGGTACCTATTGGTTGTTTATTCATTTTGACACCATCTATTGAGCATTTGAAAGATATAATGTTTGTCTTTGTTATGTTCCATGTAAGTGAATTTGAATTACACCAGTCTTTTATTTGATCCAAATCCCTTCTAACAATTTGCTCCAACTGGTTGGGATCACGGTGGTGCCATAAGACAGTTGTGTCATCTGCAAACATTGTGAATGAACCTTGGATATCGATTAATGGCAGATCATTTACATATAGTAGAAAAAGCAATGGGCCCAAAACCGACCCTTGCGGAACACCTGCAGAAATGTTTAACCTGTTAGACTGGTCAGTATTGACACTTACAATCTGACACCGGTCAGCCAAGTAGGAACGAAACCAAGCATAGGCCCTCCCCCTAAATCCATAAACTTCAAGCTTTCTGAGCAATACTTCATGATCAACACAGTCAAAAGCCTTAGTTAGATCACAGAATACCGCAGCAGCAACCTCTCCGTCATTCAAACGTCCATACAATGCCTCCAGAAAATTGAATATAGCATTATCTGTAGACAACGATGATTGAAACCCAAATTGGTGTATGTTGAGATTATTATGTTTTTTTAAAAAGAATAGCATCTTCTTTTTTATGAGCTTCTCTATAACTTTAGACAAGGTGAGTAACAGAGAAATCGGTCTAAAATTGGACGGAGAATCAGTTTCACCCCCCTTAAAAATTGGAACAACTGTGGCAAATTTTAGTTCCGATGGAAATTCTTCACATGAGAATGACCAATTAATAGCTTCTGCTAAAGTAATTAATGTATAATATGGAAGCCTTAGCAGTACTCTTACAGTAATATTGTCCCAACCAGAAGCTTTGACATTTTTAATATCCTTAAAAATTTCAATCAATTCTTCGGGATTAGTTGGAAATATATAGAAGGTGTCATTTATGACACTATGTTTAAGATATTCTAATGGATCACCTCTTTGGTATATATTTTGGGCTAATTTTTCAGCTATGGTGCAATAAAAGGAGTTCAGTCGGTCTGCATTAATATTATATTCCACAGCAGCACTGCTTCTGCCTGTTAAGTCATTAACAGCTCTCCAACATTCCTTTTGCCTGTTATGGGATTTTTCAATTTTTTTTGAGAAATATATCTTTTTTGCCAAGTTGATAGTTGATCTGTATATAGAACGGTGTTTTTTGTAATAATCCATGAAAACAGTACTATCAAACAAAAATTTTCTTAAAGTATGTAAGGAACGCATATTTTGGGCAGACACCTTTAGACCTGATGTAAACCAACATTTCCTTTTACGGTTTTTAACCATTCTGAGTGGAAACGCTTCATTAAACACATTACAAAGTAAACGGTAAAATTGTTCAAGAGGATTTTCAGAATTTAATATATTATTCCATTGAACGGTTAAGCATAACTGGGAAAACCTATCATAATTTCGCTTAGTAAAAAGCCGTTTTAGCTGTTTCTTATTACTGTGCTTAGCTTTTGTGGCAATCCCAAATTCACAGAATACAGCTTCGTGGTCTGAAAGACCAGCATTCATCACAGAGCAAGTAACAGCATCGTTTTGCATGTTGGAGCACATGTAGTCAATCAATGTAGCAGAATATTTTGTCATTCGAGTATGTTTAGCAACATGCATATTTAAATTAAGGGAGTCAAGTAAGTTATCTAACATTTGCATACCTAAATATAAGTTTATTTATTTATTTATTTATTTATTTATTTACGGATATACCATTTTACATAAGAAATAATAAACAGTAAAGCATTGCGTTAATTAATTACTAAAACTAATTACAATAAGAAATACTACCACAAAAATTCTAATTATTAATGACATTTAAGAATATAATAATCTCTACGTCTATGATGTCAGACGTCTCACGGCACTTTTAAAGGTACTAACTGAGCCATGGATTGGCAGATTATACTTATTAAAATTACGTTGCATTCTATTAATTGGGCTAAGCAAGCCATAATTTTGGGTAACATTTTCTGGGTAAAATAAAAAATTGGAACGGGTTCGATGTAGGGCATGTAAAGATATTTTACTTAGTAAATAAGAACAGTCAACATGCCCATTAATTAATTTGAACAAAAAACACATATCGGCCTGCAACCTCCTGCCCTGAAGTGAACACATACCCAAAATACTAAGAACACGGTTGTAATTTGAATGATTACCAATTTGGGGTATTCCCAGCTTAAAGCTACATACATAGGAGACCACACCGGACTTGCATATTCCAGAATCGATCTTACGTACGAACAATACAATAACTTCATGACATGACATGAGAAATCAGTACTAAATCTAGAAATATAACCCAAAGACCTAGATGCTCGCTGTATCACACTCATGATATGGCCATTAAAAGTTAATCTACAATCAAACAAAACACCAAGGTCTTTAACCTCATGAACTCTTTCAAGTGTAGTGCCATTTATGATGTAATCAAATTGAATAGAATTACGTGATTTTGAGAAGGTAATGCATGAACATTTACTTGTATTTAAACTTAAACCATTTAAATTTGACCAGTGAACAAATAAGGTCACCTCTGACTGCAAACATTGGCAATCCAGAGAAGTAGATGTGTATTTAAATATTTTATATTTCGGCAGCATACATAAGAAAAGAACTATGTGGTAAAAAGAATCTTAAATCGTTAACAAACAAAATAAATAATATGGGTCCACAATGAGAGCCTTGCGGGACGCCTGACGGTACTAAAATTTGATTTGATATAAAATTATTAATTCTAATACTAAGTTCAGTTGAAAGACACTCTAACCTAGTTATAAACAGAGACAGTTCTGTATTTGGTGGTCTATACAGGCAAACAATAAACAGTTTTAATCCGAGAGAGTGAACAATGCAAAATTCTAATTCTTTCTTGACCAACATTGCATCTAACTTATTATAATTCAAAAACGAATATTGCGAAAAATTATTTTGTACAAAAATTGCTGTTCCACCACGTACAGAAATTAGTCTTGAATATTTAGAAACCAACTTATAGTTTGGAAGGCCAATACATTCATTTTCATGTAACCAGTGCTCTGTGATAAGCAAAATATCTGGGCTATTAATATTTTCTAAAAATAGTGACAATTCGTTAATTTTGTTTCTAATGCATTGAATATTTAAAAGCATACACGTAAAACTAAATGTATTGTTTATTCTAAAAAAGCATTATTGTCCACTATATTTAGTTCATTTGCGTTTTTATTTTTAATTTCAGCAGGGACCAAGTTGTCAATTTCTGAATTTAAACAAAAAACGTGCTTAGATAAGAATTTGCAAATAAGTTTTTTACTGCTGTATGATGGATCCCCGAATGTTGATCTTTCATGAACATGCATAAAACTATCAAAAGACAGGAATACCGATTTATTACTATCCTTAAGCACACAATCATGAATAGCGGCATTAATATCATGAATAAGATTATTTAAAACCCTACGTTCATAAGCAAATGGAGAGCCAATTATAACTAAAGAACCAATTATAACTTAGTAACATTTTGTTCTGCAATATTGGATTCGTACCGATATTTTACTAGTTTGTACCTATGCCACATTTGATTTTTTGCACAACTCAAAATATATAAATTTAATAACTAGTAGTAACACTGATTTTTTAAATTTAGGCTTGAATGGCCGACAGAATTGAGGAAACATATTTTTGGCATAACCTCCTCTTCTTATTTTAATATCATTAAAAAAAATGCATCTTTATAAGGAAAGACATCCAAAAGCATGAAATTAAAACCGTTGAGTCCTTCGAATTCTATGCATAAACGGAGCACAATTAAAATTTTATGTTAAATATCAATTTCTCAAACATCTTAATCTGAAGTGTCGACATTATCGCTGTAACGACTCTTCCAATTTAATATTATATTTACGCGTATCGCTTATGTACATACATTATTTATTAATATCTATTTTATACTATGATAAATTCAACGCCTGTATCTCAAAACGTCACTAATTAGTTTAATTATGTCTAAATTGCTTTCCTCTGGCCATATAGGCGGGAGCGTCAATAATTCTTAATTTATTAAGTAAATATAACAATTTTGCAAGAGGATATATGCATATTGGAGATAATTGTGTTTATCATTAACATAGTACAAGTATCATTATCATAGTCAGCCGTAGAAAAAGCAGCCACAAAATGCCTCAACGACAAAGAAGACATTATAATTCTAGCAGCAGATAAAGGAAATGCGACGATGCCGGTGGTCATGAACGAGAACAACTATGTAGAGAAAATAGAGGGTTTACTTTAGGATGACAGCTATATAGCAATAGGAACAGCTTCAATTATATTCTATACACTATGTAACGGGTTATATTTTCCTAACAGGAATTTAGAATTTTGCTATATTTTTATTTAAGATAATATCTATAAAATATGCTTACCAGTTCCTATAATCTTCATAGTTGAAATATATTTAATGTTTTTTTTATCGTTTAATTCAAAATTTAAAATCACAATCTTAGTAATCGTAGGTTAACGTTATAACAATAAACCAAGTGGTGGAGACCTCCATAGGCACATTCTTCTCATTCTGAAGCCAATTATTAAAATTAGCAATTTTAGGTACAAATTTGTTACATGATTAAGGAGTTGACAATTTTAGGCTAAGTTAAGTAAAAGAAATCAAAGTTTACCTTGTATTCTGGTGATAGCTCTCATTAGCTCTTACTGTACTTGTTGTTTTTCAGTAGCATCAAGCCCCTTTGTAGAAATAAAGCTGATATTTTTTTGAAATTAAGAGAAAGCACATTACATAAACTTTAGTAAAAACAATAACAAATAATAAGGTTAGGAATTAGGAAAATAGGAAATCAGAGTAAAGAAAATTCATTTTGAAACTTACCATTGTAATTTTAACTAACATTTTGGTATATCCTAATTATCTCAAAACAAAAACAAAATTTATCTAAAATTAAATTAATTTTGAAATATCTGTCAACTTCATTAGCAATTAGTAGTACCAACATCAAAAATCTCTAGGTTTCTATCCACCAGGAGAAAGAAAAAGTGACAGAAGGAGTTAAAAAAAAGGCAGATCATATTCTGGAACCTTTGGTTGTCTTTAGGGCATTTTTGCCAATTTTTCTCCGAAAAATGGGTTCATTCTAATTATTTTGGCGGACTTATTGTTTAAGTGTCCTATAGCTATGCTAGCTGAGTTAAAATTAGAATTTTAGTGGAAGAAACCCATTTTTCATTCCAAGTCACATGTTCTTGACTCTTTGAAAAGGCCAATATATCATTGGTAAGTCATCATTCTCTCACAAATATTTATTATTAAAACTAAAATGTATAATTTACCTACCTTGGGTTCTCGAACTTTCTTCTATTGCTTGATTTGTTACTTTTAGGCCTTTTTTTTATTTGATGTTTTGGTCCAATGTTCTTGTGTGCTGATGAACTTTAGCAGTAGCACACTCTGAAGCTTGCTTGCAGTCCCTCAGGAGTCATGCTTCAAGCTGTATGAAACTAGGCCTGCCAACCATATGTACAGGGTGATCAGTTAAGGGTAGCGAGCGGCCATATCTCATAAGATATTGGTCGTATAGATTTGAGAAAAAAAAATCGTAATAAAAGTCGCCAAGAGAAATTGCTGAAAATTATTTTCGAGTTTGTCAAACGTCCGCTGGAGGGCCTAACAACCAACACAACTGCCGCCTCTAGATGTATTTCTAAAAGGCGAGGCAGAAAGAACGGCAGTCAGACTGCACGCTGTTGACCTGTGGTGCGGAAAAAACTGGGGTCCGGGACATGCACGAGGGTTCTTAGAGGCTGTTACATGACATCCTCTTGTAGAACACCAAGTGGATGCCCTGATCCCCCGCTTTATAGAATAGAATAGAATAATATGTTACCAAAAATATACAAATTTGTACATTGGGTCGTCAATAAATTTAAAATAAACAGATTTAAAAAAAATCAAGAATTATATAATTTATAAAAGAATTATATAAAATATAAAAATCGTATACTGTATGCATAAACAAACGTTACTGTATTCGTCAAATTTTTAATACAATGTCGAGATAAAAAAACATAAAATAAAATAAAATTACATAAAATAAATAACAGTAAAATAAACAAAGTACTAATATTTAACATAACAAACAAGTAAACACAATAAACAGTGCGGCTAGAAATAAAATAAATATTGAAGAAGCCAATCTAAAAAACAAAGTAACCAGGCAGCAGGAGAAAAAACGCAATAATCGTATTTATGCTAATGTCCAATAAACTCTTTGATAGAATAGCAACACTTAGTCAGTAAAAGGGATTTTACCCCAGCAGTAAATTTTTTGCCACGCAGCATGCGTATCTCCAGTGGTAAGCCGTTGTACAAATTAATACAATTGTACAAAGGCGATCATAAGAAAGTTCTCTCCTCGCGTGTTGTAGGTGCTCCCCGATCCCAACTCATCAAACATGGATCTGTTATTATTTACAAACACGAGACACCTGAGAATGTACATACTAGGAAACGTGAGAAGTCTCCTTTGCAAAAAACGTCTCTGCAGCTTTCGCGCATATCTAAACCAAATATGAGACGCAAAATTCTTTTGGTTGCTCTGAATACCTGCATTGCCCCAACAAATAATATTATTTGACATATGACTAAATGCCAGGAAATAATACACCGACAGAAGGCCATCAATGTCAAGGGTATTCTTTAAACTCAGAATAGCAAAATAGGCAGAGTTAAGCTTACCACAATCATAGTCTACATGGTCATTGAGCGAGAGCCGCGAATCAATAATTGTACGTAAGAATCTATTGCTACCAGCAAACTCAATATTAAGACGTTCCTCAAGATCAGCCGAGTACGACTTTCTATTAATCATATTCATATACATAGTTTTTTCTATATTTAATATTAGTCTATTTCTTTGGCACCACGCTTCCATACTTTTACAGACATTCAAGATCTTTCCACTCAAGTCGTCCACATTTTCGGCTTCAACCGCAATAGTAGTATCATGAGCATACATCGTCACATTTCCCTGATTAATATATAGCGGCAGATCAATTGCATATAGAATAAAAAGCAGTGGACCCAAAACTGAGCCCTGCGGTACACCAATATTTACTGGACACGCCCTAGACTTTACACCGCCGTACATAACTACAATCGCCTTTTCAGATAAGTATGATTCAATCCACTGTAGAAGTGTTCCGCGAATTTCCCATATTATATAATTTACTAATGATACTAAAAAATATCGTGACCACCAATTTACCTGCATCTATACTCTCGTAAATCTGGTTTAGACACTGATACGAGGCCGATTCTATAGATTTGCCCGATAGGAAGCCATGTTGTGCGGAATTTAGCAAATTATATCTGTCAATAAAATTTATGATTTTGTTATAAACTAGACGTTCAGATATTTTTGAAAATACACTAAGTAAGGATATTGGACGGAAATTCTCAATGTTATCACGAGCACTTCTCTTATGAATAGGTACTACATTCGCAGTTTTAAGTACTTTAGGAAAAACACCTTCAAAAAGGCTATGGTTAATCAGGAAAGTGAGGGGTTGCAAAATATGATTTATAATATTTTTAATTATTTTTACGTTAAGGTAGTCAAAACCTGCAGAGTTCTTGTTTTGTAACTGTTTGACAATCTGGATAATTTCATCACTGCTTACAGGACTAACCACTATACTATTAAAGTTGAAGTTTTTTGGCAGACACAGTACTGAAGTATGGTACAAACTCATTCGCCACGTCCTTAGCATCCAAAACAGTCTCATTGTTGATAAAGAGTTTAATTTCACTTTGTTTATTGTTATGTTTATTTAATTTATCATTGACAATAGTCCATGTGGTTTTAGTTCTATTAGCAGAATTGTTTATTTTGGTTTTAAAAAATTGGTGTTTGCAAGTCTTGTTTTATTTTTTGTACAGTTTCTTAAGGTTTAGATCTTCTATGTAGACGTTATTGTCTTTACTATCGCGATATATCCAGAATAGTCTATCTAAATTATTTTTTATGTTTGATAAATCTTCATTATACCAACCCTCAATACGTTGATTCCTTTTAATTTTACGATATTTATGTGGACAGCAAACATTTAGACAGTATATGATATCTTCCATAAACTGCATCCATAGATCATCACAACTCGTAAAAGGAGTCAGCGTATGGCACCAATTTAAGGACATCACCATGTTTGAGAAAAATTTAATATTGCCATCTGAAAGGTTCCTAGAAAACCATTTGGTCTCTGGGGCATACATACATACATCAGCGATACACATTTCGCCCGATAAGTCAGCAACAAACCTATGAGCCAGATGATCACTAATATGTGGGTTAAAAACAGTACAATGACATAAATCACTAGAAATATTTGTAGCCACATAGTCGATAATGGACGAACTTGTATGGCCATTTAAAATTGTGCATACTCTGGTAGGTTCAGATGTTGTAATATTTAAATTAAAAGAGGTGAATAGGTCCAATAATTGTTTTTTTGGAATATTACCAATAGAGAAATTTATATTGAAATCACCACAAAACACCAAATACTAGCAACGAGACGCCATTGCAGATAGCGCCGCACTCACAGAGTCAAGAAATATGTCAATAGCACCAGAGGGTGGACGATAACAACAAATAATACAACATTCCTTAAAGAATACACCACACAATTCACTGTGTAGTTCGACAGCTGTGTTCTCTAGAATACATGACCTAAAATTATCTCTAAGTTTATTTTTTATAAGTATAAGTGAACCAAAGTGTTTTGAACTAACTCTACAAAAAGAGGACACTAAGCTATAACCCTTAATATTTAAGTTTGTACAGTCTAAACTAAACCAATGTTCAGTAATACACATAATATCAATGTTCTCCAATCCTAATAGATTTTCTAGTAAATCTATTTTATTACTAATACTCTGGATATTTAAATGACATACTACAAGTTTCCCCCCTTTTTTGCCCTCATTATTATTATATTTAAGTGTTATATCTCCGTTAAATCCTACTGGAAAAGACATGGATATAAAAAATTCTGTGTCGAGTTTCCAGAGACTGGATTAGAACTAATGGTAGTACTTGTATCTTTCATACCTTCACAGTCAGCTCTCACAACATGTTCCACCACATCATTTTCAATAAAAACTTCGAAATTGACATCAGCGGTTCAATAGAACCAGGAAAGGAGGCTGACATACACATCTACACGGACGGCTCTCAGAACCAATATGGGACTGGCTTGGGAGTGGGAATGTTCGTCTTCCAGACGGAACTACTCGGAATTCTACATGGCGCCTTACAAATAGAGAAAGAAAGAACAACAGGTAAAAAAGTTATTATTCTCACAGACAGCAAACAAGTTTTGCAAACCATAAAAAAGAATAAAATTACATCCAAACTGATTCTTGAGTGTCACCAGATGCTAGCGACGGTTTCCCAGGGGAATACTGTCACAGTGTCATCGATTAAGGGACATAGCGGAATCGAAGGAAATGAAAAAGCGGATAGGTTAGCGCTTAATGGAGCAAAGACCAAACCATACGGTCCTGAACCCTTCGCGCCGCTATCCTCTAAGGCGATCAATCTAAAGATAAACGAACAGGCAATAGGGATTCTAAGACAGAGATGGGAGAGACAAGATTTCAGATACTCAGGTGCCGCAATCCGCGTCCCTGAGGTCGCTCGGACTGAGTACCTCCTTAGACTCTCTCAAAGAAAACTGGTAGGAATGCTAACAGGACACTGTAAGCTAAACAAACACTTTCACACCTTGGGCGTTCTTCCGGATCTAAGTTGTAGAGGGTGCAACGAGGATGACGAGACTACAGAACATATTCTTTGTGACTGTCCAGCTCTTGTAAATACCAGAGAATCCATTATGGGGGAAAAATGGCCAGAAGTGGCCATAATCGGAGGATGCTCGGCCGCTACGGTGTTAAATTACATTAATGCTGTTGGCTGGCTTGACGAGTAAACCTACGAAGGAGGGTACAATGGGCCCACCTGCGAGAGCTAAGTAAAAGGTTGGCACAAGTCAACCCTCCATACTCTCTATCTATCTATATCAAGAACTGTTTGAGGATGACTGTGATCATGACACCATTATGTAGAGGTGTAATGAAAATAATAGATTTCCACTCAGGATCCTTTTCGATTCTTGTCTACCAATAATCCACACTGAATATATGAAACGCGTACTCAGCATCCGCAGAAAGGGAATGTGTGGGAGGGCATCATTAATAACAGAAATGTGAGTCCATACTTCTTTGAGGAAAATCTTATCGCTGAACGTTATTTAGATTTTCTGTCAATCAAGTTGAAACCTGCTTTAGCAGTTATTTTTGCTAACGAACTTGATCCAGGTATTCTCCATGAAAAGATATGTTTTCACCAAGAAGTTCTCTCTATTTTGGTATTAATGTTCTACCTTATTTGAATGAAATTTTTCCAAATTTATGGATTGATTGTCGGGGATCAATTGAGTGGCCATACAGATCACCGCATTTGATGTAGCTAGATTATTTCTTCTGGGGATATCTGAGAGAAAGAGTTAACCATAATAAAACGGATAACAAAGACAGAACTAGAACGGAGGTAAATAACCTAACAGAGGAAGTTATACAAATTTCGGTCGACTATTTCTACTATACATCGCATGGAAGCATATCAAGCAGAGGTCACTTCCAGCATTTATTAGGTTGAGTAGCATCTGGACGGTACTCATAAAATGATCGTAATATAATTCTATTAAAAAAAAAATGCTGTAATTTTCATTAAACAAAAACTGACATTTATCCATTCACAATTAATGTTTGCACAAAATTTGAAATTATCATGATAGGTAGTTTTTTCAGACTGAATTTTTAAATGTTTTATTAAGCTGCCATTTTGTTCCACCATCTGGTATTCGTACCAAAATTTTACCATTTGATTCCTACATAATACTTGATTTTGGTGCAAATTGGATAAATCGTTTTTTAAGCAATATTTTTTTAAGGTTTCATTAGCCCGCCATCTTGTTCCGGCATATTATATTTTTGTCAAAATATTGCCAGATCATCCCCATGAGCTTTAATTTTTGACCAAAATTTGAAGTCAATCTGATGAGAAGTTTTTAAACTATGCCGCGAACTGAGAGAGAGAAAGACAAACCGACAGACGGATCAACGGGAGGCTAAAACGCTAAGACATGTAAAACCTGAGAAGGTGATTTTCTCAAGTTGCAAAAAATTGTATTTGGCCGCCATTTTTCCACACTTTTACTAGTTCATCTCTATACTACAATCAGTTATGGTACACAATTTGAAATCAGTTCATTAAGTAGTTTTTCATGGTGAATTCTTAAATAATTTATTAAGCCGCCATTTTGTTCCGCCATCTTGAATTGATACCAAAATTTTACCAGCTGATTCCTACATAACACTTAATTTATGTGCAAAATTTGAGATAAATTGAATAAACACTTTCTTAGTAATAATTTTTTTAACATTTTATTCAAGTCAAAGTCAAAGTCAAAATATGCTTTATTATCAAAAGAAACGGTTCTTATTGATAAAGCTGTAAAGAATAATACAATTAATTATAATTAAATTATTTCAAAAAGGAGATATATTGTAAGATGTGTCCAAAATAAAGATTTAAAATACATAACAGAATCTAATACACATAACAGAACTTAGAAATAAGAGAAAGAAAAAAAAACACTAACATGGTAACACAAATCGTAATTAATATTTAAAACTTACAAAAAGAAAAAAAAAGTAAAATAAAATATGTTCACAAACAAGAGAGGCTTATATATGAACCTAAGCATAAAATATAGACAATATCATTACAGAACCAAAGATACAATTTTCTTACACACAATTAGTCAAAAAGTAAAAAAAAAATTAAATGTGTTTTTATTCCGGGTGTACATCCGTTCACTATTTTCGTTCTGAAAAGAACAGTTTTGCTGACGTTTCACCAAAATCACATTTGGCATTTTCGAAGCTTTCTTTCTCGCGTCCGAATAGAGACCGAAGTGTTGGTGACTGCGACGCTTCCTTTTATACCCCCACTCGGAGCCGAAGGTTATATCTGCGCAGGCGTTGGTCGTTATTTATGTTTTCCGGATGGTGCTGTTGTTGTTGCGCTAATTGCGCTTGAGTTTTTGCGATTTTAGATTTGTCGATTATTGTCTTCCATACTGTTGGTAGTTTTAATGATTCGTCCCTTTTATTTAAATCACCTTGCTTTTCAATTTCTATGGCTTCTCGGATTATTCTGGTCTTATAATGTTCTATATTGGCAATCTCCCTACACCCATCGAAATATATTTTATGGCCGGTTTCCTGATGATGTAGGAATAAAGCTGAGGTTTGTTTATTTCTGAAGCTGAGTTTATGCTCCTCAACTTTTGCTGATATTCGCCTGTTAGTTTGCCCTACGTACAACTTTTCACAGTCCTGGCACGGAATACTGTACACTCCGTGGTTTTCCAGTTTGATTTTATCTTTTGGGTTTCCGAGTAGTTTACCTATAGTTGTTTGTGGCTTGTGTATTGTTTGTATGTTGTGTTTCCTCAGAATTCTTCCGATTCTGTCTGTTGTGCCTTTTACATATGGTAAGACTACTCGTTGCTTTCCCGGTTCATATTTTTTGTTGTTCGTTGTTCGAGAAACCTGTGCATTAATAGCTTTCTCTATGGTGCGATTTGTGTAGCCATTTTTCTTTAAAGCACTAGATATTACCTAAAGTTCGTTTTGTCTCGTCTGTGTTTCAGTTAGTCGCACGGATCTAGATATTAGAGTATTTGCCACAGCTTGAATTTGTGCTGGGTGATGATGTGATTTTGCATTTAAATATCTGTCTGTATGTGTTGGTTTTCTATACACGGTGTATTCGAAATGTCCGTTATGTAGTTTTGTGACCAAATCATCTAAAAATGGTAGTTTGTTGTTTTCCTCTAACTCTAGAGAAGATTGTATTCTAGGGTGGATTGAATTTACGTGAGTCAGAAATTTTTCGAGCTCTGCATGACCATGTTGCCATATAATAAATATGTCATCCACATAACGAATCCATAATTTGGGTTTTAAACTTGCTTTCTCAAGAGCTTCTTTCTCGAAGTATATCATAAATAAATTCGCGACTACTGGTGATAGCGAGGACCCCATTGGAGCACCATCCATTTGTTTATACATTTGCCCGTTGATAGAAAAATAAGTATTTTTGAGGCAATGCTCCGAGAGTTCTATTATATGTGCCTGGAAATCCTCGTTCATAGCAATCTTGTCCAATGCTTCGTCGATGGGAATACTGGGATATAACGATTTGACATCTAGGCTTGCTATGATATCGTTTTTTTCAAGGACGATATCTCGTATAATTCGAGTGAAATGCTCCGAGTTTTTTACAAATGAATCAGCTTTTTCTACAGTTGGTTGCATAATTTCAGAAAGGTATTTCTCCAGCTTTTGTAGCGGCGAATTAACAGCACTAACAATTGGTCTGATAGGCGCCCCTGGTTTGTCTATTTTTGGTAAACCATAGAGTTTAGGACATCTGCTCGACTTTTCCCGTGGTATGATTTTTTGTTGAATTTCGGGGGTTATTGGTGAACTTTTTATTTTATTTTTAGTTGTTTTTTCTAGGTACGTTGTCGGGTCCCTTGGAACAGGCCTATAACAATTGTCTTGTAGGATATCCTGCATTTTTTGTACGTAATCTTGAGTATTCATAACCACAGTTGCGTTTCCTTTATCTGCTGGAAGGATTGTGATGTCCTTATTTTTTCGAAGGTTTATTAGGGCCCTTTGTTCAGTGGCATTTAGGTTTTGTTTTGGTGTTTTGCTTGATCTTAAAATTCTTGCCACCTCTTGTCGAATCTCCTCTGCTTTTGTTTCTTCAGAGGAGTCAAGGACAGTCACTCCAGCTATTATATCTTCTTTAGAGATTTCCTTAGGAGATATCGCAAAATTAAAACCCTTACTCAGTACCGATTTTTCACTTTCTGGGAGACTGTAGGGTGATATATTATGTACTAATTTATCGACGTCTACTGACGATCTTTGTGGCTGACTCGACTTTCTTAGAAGATTGTCATACTTTTTCGAAAGTTTATCTGTCTTAATATTCTTATTTGTTTCTGTTCGCCAAAAAGCCAAAGTTTCTATGCGATTCCAGAACGACAGTAGTGAACGGATACCCGGAATGAAAACACACATATATATATATATATATATATATATATATATATATATATATATATATATATATATACAAAAGAAATAATCCCCAAGACCAGTAGTATATCAAAAGTCGTCAAAAAAGTAGTCCATCAAAGTATAATAGGCCTTATCCAAAAAAAAGGTGCTGAACTTGTTTTCTAAATTTCATGTAATTGCTTGTTCTTCTGATGTTCAATGGCAAATGATTAAATATTTTTTTGAATTATAAAATAAAGAATTTTTTATCAAGGTGGTTGAAGGTATTGGTAAAGCTAAATTATCACAATTTCTTGTTTGGTAAGTTAATGCAACTCTTGTATATTCATCCCTTCTTTTAAAAATTAAACAAAACTGATTCTAAAATATACAAGCATGACAATGTTAATATTTTATGCTTTCTGAAAAGTGGCTTGCAGGAATCTCTAGGACTGGCATTGCACATACATCGGACTGCTCTTTTTTGAATTAAAAATATCGATGTAAATAAAGTCTGGGAACAACCTCCCCAAAAAGGTAGGCCATATCGCAAATGGGATTCGATCAGTGCAAAATAAACTGATCTGGAGAAGGATAAACCCAGTTCTTTAGAAGTTAGTCGTACTGCATAGCAACCTTTTAAAATCTTCTCAGCTAAATGTGCAATATGGCTTTCAAATTTTGAATTCTTATTTACAAATATACCTAGAAATTTAGTGCATGATCTGTTCTCTATAAGTTGATACCCCAAATAAACATTACCTAGTGAACCATTAAAATGTAGAATATTAGTTATTAGGTCGCCATTTTGTTTTGCCGTAATGGATTTTTACCAAAATGTTACCAGGTCATCCCCATATGAGCCTTAATTTTTGATCAAAAAAGTCAATAGAGTAAGTAGTTTTTTAGCTATGCCGAACAGACAGACAGACAGACCGACGGGATAGAGAAAACATGTATTTCGTCATCTAGGGACCCTGAAATATGAAGATCTGAATAAATCTCGGGGGGTGATGTTTTCACGATTACAGTACTTCCCTTTTATGAGGGAAGTAAAAATATGTTTAAACCTAAACAATATATCTATATAAGCATTTTCGCCATAACGTATTAATTCAATAAATAGGTATACATTTTATGCGTGACTTCTGAGTAATCTTGTATAATCCAAATAGTACTTTAATGTTAAAACATGTGGGTTTTACTAAAAATACCAACATATGCATAAAATGAAATTCTTACTTCAGTCGTATGTAATACTATCTTCTATGACTAAACATTTCCTCATTATACTTCAGTATGTTGCAGGGCAAAAATTTTAATTAATACACATTAAGTATACTGCTTTTCCATTTATCTCATTAGAGTTACAACAGATATATAAAACGCCAGAAGATATCGGTGAAATCTATAATTAGCCGTAAAAAATCAATACATATCTATGTTCCCCGAGAGACCGTATTAATTTCTAATTAAAGTACCATAAAGTTGTCCGCTTTTAAAGATCCGCATCTAATTGATTGTTTAATACGGTGAGACCCAGAATTAACTGATTATTTATTTGTACAGATAAAGCTGAAAATAAATACATCCGTTCGATGTTCGTTCTGAGTCATTAAGCGGCTTTTATTCCTAAGTAAGGCCCGATAGTGTGTGGCTCAGGCGGGATTTTATCTAGAGAGGCAAAATAGGCTGAAATTACTGCGATAATTGGGTGTTTGAAATTACTTGAATATCTCCAATATTTTTGACTTTGTTTCGATAACTAGAAACGTAGTTTTTGCATAACACACAAGGTTTAGTTCGGGATTTAGTTTAATATTCTATGCCAGCCATGTCAAACATGCGGCACAGTGTGCATTTTTCTGCGGCCCAAATCAGTTTTAAAAACAGCCAGATAATGCGGCCCACGAACAAGTTAAAAACCGTTTCTGAAAGCGCGCGCCGCTACAACAACGATTGGTATAATAAAATGTACAATTCTACATAGTGCCATCTATGTTTAGGAGGATGAATTACACATTCTCAACCTAAAACCTAAAGCCAAACGTTATCTGGCTTGTTCCATGAAATTCTATCGCGTAAAAGCACAGATGACGCTATCTGAACATTCTGGAAAGAACCGTGTTCGATCGAGTTCAGTCGTTCAGTGTTTAGTCAGTTATGAGTCAGTTGCGATAGAGTTTCGAGTTGACTTGCGCACTTATTCTTGCAACACTTAACAGAATTTATTATAATTTATTTCGGATACAGTTTTTAACATGTCTCTTTCAAAACCAAGTGAAAGTAAGAGGAAACTTGTAGATGAGCGTCGTATCTTTCAAGAAAAGTGGGAATTAGAGTGTTTTGCTGTGAAGTGAAAGAAAAAATTATTTGTTTGATTTGTAATAGTACAGTCGCTGTCCCAAAATTATATAATATAAAACGTCACTATGATATTCATAAAACTATGGTTGACAAGTATACAGGCATGATTAGAAACGAAAGGTTAAATAAGTTAAAATCACGGTTGAAAGATCAGCAGCTTATGTTTACATGTCCAAAGCAAGAAAATAAATCTGTCCTTCAAGAGAGCTACGTACTGTCGAAGTTGATTGCGAAACACTCAAAACCATTTGTTGAAAGTAAATTTGTAAAAGAGAAATTGTAAGCCCCGGGAGCGTGAAGGCATTTCAAAATATATCCTTGTTCCGGAATACTGTCGCTGAAAGAGTTACTGAGTTGGCTGCCGATATAAGTGATCAGATAAAAACAAAATCAGACTCTTTCATTACATTTTCTATTGCCTCTGACGAAAGTACGGATGTGTGTAGTGTGGCGCAACTCGCTGTTTTTCTTCGTGCGGTTGATACAGATATCAATGTGTATGAAGAATTACTGGAATTAGTACCATTGCATGATACAACAACTGGGGAGGATATTTTCAATGCTGTTTATGGACTCCTGTAAAAGTACAATTTAGGTTTGTCAAAACTGTGTTCCGTTGCAACATATAGGTTTTATTATTTTTTAAGTTTACCAGTTTCTTAAGCTTGTTGTATCAATATTTTGACAGCAAAATATTTTAAATTTAAACAAAATAAAAATAAGCAAATCAGCATGAATTGAATGTTCTTCTCTACAATATCAATGAAAATTCTCATAGTTATTCAAAATTGCCAGTTTATTGGTTGTTACAAAACAAAAGAGTGACATATGGTGTTAAACTTAACTAAGGAGTGACTTTGGATGTTGAAGCGTGGCACTGCATGTCCTCAGCATAGTTTTCGTAAGATGGTACGTAACCACTGAGTGCTAATCGCAAGCATGATGACATATGATCGTCAGTTAGTCGATTGCGATATTTTGACTTAATTATCTTCATTTCAGAAAATGCAGACTCGCACAAGTAAGTTGACCCAAACATTGCTGTCAGTTGAAGGGCGATTTGCCTTAGATTCGGATATTTATCTTCAGATCTAAAAACACCAGAAATTTGTATCAGATGCTGTAGCTTTGAGATGTATATCTGATATAATCTGCACCAACTCATTTTCAGCAGAACATGATTTCATATTAACTGACTAACATGAAACTGACTTGCTATTTCAGTAGCTAATTCCTCAATGTTTTTACATGAAAAAGGATAACTCATAAATGATGCTACATTTGCCAATTTACTACAATCATAAAAACGCATTTCGAATTGTCCCAAAATATTTGATAATTCAGCCTCCGTATCATAATTCAACTGGGGAATCCTTGCTTTCAAAGACGGAAAATTTTTCAGATCCTTTCTTTTCAGTTGATCTATCATAAGTTGCAATTTACTTTTGAATGCGTTTACTGCGCTAATCATCTCAATAACAGTTTTTCCTTTACCTTCAAGCTACAATTTAATGGTGTTTAAGTGCATTGTGATGTCAGTCAAAAATGCCAAATCACTCAGCCATTTTTCGTTTTTCAACATCTGAGTGTCATCACCTCTTTCGTCTAGAAAAGCTGTTATTTCGGGCAATAATTCTTGAAACCTTTCTAGGAATTTTCCGCGACTCAACCACCTGACGTTCGTGTGAAGAACTAAATCAGTGTGTTCAGCTGACTCTCTATCTTTCAACTACAACTTAAAGAGCCGCCGTTGCAAGCTACGTGCACGGATGGAATTTACAATTTTTGTTACAATGCCCATAATTTCCTCCGTGTTTAAAACTTTTGAACACAAAACTTGTTGATGTATAATGCAATGGATTGAAAAAAATGAAGGGAAATCTTCATTAGCTCGACACAATGCTACAAAACTGTTTTTGTAATGCACACTAATTTATATATTGGTAGCTTGTAGTTTTTTACAAAATTGAAGAAAACGTTATATATATCTTCGTCACGGGTCTTACCCTTCAGAGGAATGATTGTCAAAAATTCTTTCTTAGCCAACATGTCATTGAATACCATCCGAATAAAAATACACAGCTGGGCAGTGTCTGTCATATCGGTGGAGTCGTCGAACTGTAAAGAAAAGTATATACATAGCATGATATCATTTTTTAGTTTATCTTCCCTGTCCTGACTCATGACTTCAATACACCTTGTGACAGTCGGACGAGATAACTGAAGTTCTCTAATAGCAGACATGATTTCTGTTTTATTTTTAAAATCTCCAAATAAAGTCTCACCCGCTTCAATAAATGCTTCCTTCACACCTGATCCATCTTCGAATGGTTTCTTGTGTTTCGCCAATATATGAGATATTTTAAATGACGCGATCGTAGCAGCTTTTGATTGTTTGGCTGGTCTTGTGAACATGGTTTGTTCTTTTTTCAAACAAGATATCAAATCACGTACTTTTCGTTTTCTTAATTCACTCTGTGGCGGAAAATCCTTTTCATAGTTTTTATGAACCGTTTTGATGATGCCTCTCTAAGTTACCACGCTTAGGTATTGCAACTGACGCACGACAAATAAGACAAATGCACTTATCCTTCACCATACAAAACAAAAATTCTTCCTCCGAATCGTTATTAAAATGATACGTTTTAGATTTCTTCGCTGCACTCATTTTGTACTATTTAATAATAAACTTTGTATCGACGTAGTATTGCCTTCAAATTGCAATTCAGAATTACTCCAATTCATGCAGGCGCAACATTTATATCGGCGTGAACGAATAATAAAGCCGCCTTTTGCCGCTAGCAGAGTGTTATTTTATTACGTAATAAATTTTTGTAGTTTAGTTAAGTACCTACTTATTAAAAAAAATTTTCTTCTCGAGATCTACTCAAAACGCACTCACGATCGACCGTTTGAGCACCCCTGGTCTAGAGAATATATGGGCACGATAAGTGAACATAAAATAGTAAAAATTTAATCTAAACTTTTATTAATGAGGATGATAAAATCGTAATGATAAAAGTACATAGATTTTCACTTATATCACAAGAGCTTAAATTATTTTTGGAATTTTGTTTGAGGCCACGAAGATTTTGAAAATTTCTAAAAAATATTCGTAGCCCAAAATTTGAAATAAGATTGTGAGTCAAACCTGACATTTTAAATTAATTTCATTGATTGACATCGAGAGCTGACGCGACAAAAATGTTTCACTTAAATACCCGCCTAGCACAAAAAAAAATTCCGGAAATTTTTCAGATTGCCATGCAATAGTAAAAAAGGAATCTTATAGGTTCAAAAGACAGGGTATGAAATTTTTAAAGAAAAATAATATTCAGATACATAAAATATTATTCAAGTACATAATATTTTATGGAACAAATAAACAAGATAAAATACAGAACAACAAATAGAATATGTCAAAGAAAACAATTGTTGAAATGTATTGGTTGATATGTAACAAATTTTTCCACGGCTTGCTTAACAAAACTGAGCAATGCCGTTGATTAAAATTTACCATGTACACATGAGGGCACGAAAACTATTAACTAAAATATTTATTAGACCATAAAGATACTACCGACATACAAAAAAGTGCGCATGTCCGCGGAAGTTTTTTGTAGAGTGAGGAAAAAAAACTAAATCAATCTTTGACATGACTTGTCTCTGTTTCATCCAACTGACTGAAACAAACTTAGTTTTTCTTTAAGTGTCTAGAAAATATTATTGCAGGTAAGAACTGTACAGGGTTTTCCTGTATATTTTTCCACCCACCTAGAGAGATTATTTGAATAGATACCGAAATGTCGTAAATACAAAAGTTGTTGGTTTTTTTATGGAAATTTAAAATATTATATCATCAGTGCGAAAATATTATTGGAAATGTCAAATTTTGACAGGTTGTCAGTTTTTAAATGAAACACCCTGTATATTAAATCATATTCTTGAAGATCTTTTTTTTTATTTCAAATATATATAATTTAAATATATTCTGTCAATTAGTTTTGGATATATAAGCGTTTAAACATTAAAGAAATGGTAAGGTAATTTGCGCTAAAACATAGTAAGCCATAGTCAAGACAATTGCAATGAACGACGCCTTTTTAACGTTTGCCGGTCAGAAGTATCTATTTAGGAGCATTTTTAATATCTAATACGTTAGACGATAGGTTATTCGGAAGAAGAGAACCTCGACATGATAGAATTATTTTATTTACATGGTAAAAATGCATCGATAGCTCGTAACGAATATAATAGGCGGTTTCCAGATAGACCAACACCGACTCGTAGCATAATATTAAACATCGTTAAACAATTGAGTGAAAGAAAAACACTTAAGCGAAAAGTTAGAATAGTGAAAAGAATTGTTTGGACTAGAATTTGCTCTGAAGCTTGGATGGTTCTTGGCCTATTGTAGTATATCTTGTTTTTCAGATAACCCCACAAAAATATGTCCAATGGACAGACATCGAGACTGTTTGCTGGCCATCTTAATGGTCCATATCTTCCAATCCAAAATGGATACCTGTCATTTAAAAAATTGGTGACCGGCTGGACATTATGAGAAGGGGCACCATCTTGTTGCCGTATCAAATTAAGATGAATTAATCGGTAGTTGTTCTAAATGCCCTTCGATTTCGTTTTCTAATAACTCCTGATACCTTTGTACGGTTAAATTCCCATTTAAAAATATAGGTCCAATAACATGGTTGTTAAGAAGGCCACACCAAACATGTAAGAATCTTCTTCCCTGAATTTTGACCGCCTAAAGGGCTCGAGGGTTTTCTTTTGACCAAAAATGCTAATTTTTCCGGTAAAACATGCCTCTAGTGGTAAATGTTGCCTCGTCAGTGAAAATTATGTTTGACAGATTTAGTTGGTTCAACATAACACGTCTTTCTATTTCTTGGCAGAAATGTAATCGGTCTATTTTATTCTGATCGGTTAATTCTTGAGTAGGTAAAAACTTATATGGCTTGTATTTATAATGTTTTAGACATGATTTGTTAAAAAAAATGGCTGCATCGGGAATTGAGCGTTCAGGATTTTCTAAAACAAGAATAAATAAGATAAATAAATTATTTTAATACAAAAGTTTCAAAATTACGTTCAAAATATAATAAAATATTTAAATCTTCTTCAGCGTATTTTTCTTTCATTCAATTGTTTAGCGATGTTTAATATTATCCTACTGTGCCTGTGAAATGTATAAAAATTCTTAAAAATTTCGTCACATAGAAATTAATGACTTTAAATAAGGGAAAGTTTCGTTCTAAATAACAAAAACTTGCAGTAAGGTTGTTCTTCGCCTTATTACTAGAACCCAACTGAATTATATCATTAACTATGTGATAAATTAGACTAGATAAACGTTCTACATAACGAAAACCATTGGAGAGAAAATTTTGTGGCTTGAATTTATTCGTATGTCCAAGTTTTAGACAGAAAAACAGAAATTGAAAAAGCATGTTTTTTGGCATCTAGACACGCTAAAACTTGAAGCTATGTAAAACCGTGTAGTAAGATCTTTTCACGATTACAAAAATTTTATCCGGTCCCCATTTTGTTCCGCCATCTTGTATTTCTACTCCAATTTTACCAGTTCATCTTTATATTGCACTTAATCCCTGCAAAAACTTTGAAATCAATTTATTACGTAGCTTTTTCAGGCTGATTTTTTAAATATTTTATTATTAAGTCGCCTTTTTGTTTCGCTATTTTCGATAAGTGCTAAAATATTATTGGTTGATTTCTACTTAATACTCGATCTTTGTACAAAATTTCAGGTATATTTGATAAGTAGTTTTTAGTCTTAATTTTTTAAACAATTCACTAGTCCTCCATTTTATTTTGCCGTCTTAGATAAATACAAGAATTTTACAACTTGATTTCTATGCAATACTTGACTTATGTGCGAAATTTCAGGTAAATTGGATAAATTGCCTTTCAGTAATAATTTTTTTAATATTCCACAAGGCCACCATTTTGCTCCGTCGTATTGGATTTTTACCAAAACGTAACCATTTCATTCCCTTACGACCCTTGATTTATGACCAAAAAAAATTGATAGATAGTTTCGAGCTATTCAATGTACAGGCAGACTGACAGACCGACAGAATCGAAAAAACATGTTTTTGGCATCTAAGGGACCCGAAAACAACATATCTCTGGTAGGTGTCATTAATTACAAGATTTTATTTAACTTCATTTGTTATTCACTTTCGTTCACACTTTCATCTACCTAATCAATGAAAAATTACATAAAAAATATGACCGTTATGAGGATGTCTATGGGCTGAGAATTTAAAGTCAAATTTTATAATGGTTCTAATATATTTTTAAAACTGTAAATATTTGAACTACTCCTTTGTCGGCAGTAATCCCCGGGTTTCAGGACTTTTCGAATAACAAACTGTCGTTTTTTTTTTAATTGCTCAACTCCGTCCGTTAAAAGTATTACAAACCTTCTAATGAAAAAATATATTAAATACAATAATAAAAGTGTGGGTTACCACTTAATGTATCGCAGTAATAAAAATTCACTTAAGCAAAGCGGATCGAATCCCACATGCCTTTAAAAAAAAGTACATTGCATCAAGCCATAAAATTAATTAGCGATATTAATAGGAAACCAGACTCAAATAAAGAACCACTTTACCCAGTTAATTTCAATGATCTAGCTGAATGGGCCATTCATACAAGTCATTAAAGAATAGGCGAATACTATAAATATGTTCATTATATAGTCAAACCGATTAATAAACAGAAATCATGCCTTAAAGAAAACCATTAATTTGATACCCACACATGCGTATCGTCTATTTGAATTTATTTCTAATTAATGATAGTTATTAAGGACTTTCCATACTTATGCTTGGTCTTTTTAAGGACAACGTAACTCTGTGATTTATTAACGAAACCTTACGATATTATTACTTAATAAATCTGGTCGGACGTGCAAGAACATTATATTTTCGTCGATAAGAGCACTTAAATCTGATTCGAGCAGGTGATAAAACTGATGGCTCTAGCTATAAATTATACCACTTTTTTGCAATAACATTATCAGGAATAAATGTAAGATGGATTGCTGTTGCTATCATTAGGTGCACATATTACTTCCTTCGTAAAAGGGTATTATTATAATCGTAAAAACATCACCCTCTCAGGTTGTTGCTAGTCTTTAGGTTTTAACGCCCCTAGATGTCAAAAAAAACGTATTTTCTCAATTCTGCCCACCTGTTGGTCTGTCTGTACGCGCTGTAGCTCAAAAACTACTTAGCCAAAATCAAAAATTAAGGGTCACATGGGGATGATTCAAAAAATTTAGCTGATAGCTTTTTCTTCCGTTAGCAACACTGAACTATTGAAGGTAATAAATAATATCAAAAGTAAATCTTCGTGTAGCACTGATGGCCTATCAATTAGAATGTTCCTGAACTTGCCACTCCCAGTCATAGGGGCCCTTACAACATTAATAAATGAGTCCTTTATAAAAGGTGTATTTCCTGATTGCCTTAAAACAGCTATAATCATTCCACTTCATAAAGGCGGCGAAAAAACTAACTCTTGCAATTATCGCCCAATTGCATTACTACCAGTGCTATCAAAAATCATCGAAAGGCTACTGAAGAACCGTCTTATGCCATTTCTCCTGAAACATCAGATAATATCCCCGGAGCAGTTCGGATTTCTACCCAACAAGTGCACCAGTGACACCATGTTCACGTTGCTTAGAGGCGTCTACTTATCTCTCAATAACAACCACCCAACTGCCTCAGTTTTTTGTGACTATGCGAAAGCCTTTGATTGTGTTAGTCATGAAATTCTGATAAACAAACTAAATTTTTATGGAATTCGTGGTACTTCTTTAAATTGGTTCAAATCTTATCTTGGAAAAAGGCAACAACTGCAACAAGGGCTAATGGTTCCGATTCTGATTGTAAGTTGATTACAAGTGGAGTCCCTCAAGGTTCAGTCTTGGGACCTATTCTTTTTTTGTTATACATTAATGATATCACGAACCTTAAAATTAATGGAAGAATCTCCCTTTTTGCTGATGACACAAGCATAACATGGAGTGATTTTGATACAACGTCTTTACACTCTAGTATCTCCAAAGACTTGGTTATAATTAAGGCTTGGTCCGATTCCAATATGCTTTGTTTTAACGTCGATAAAACGGTGGCGTTATCTTATAAGGGAACTTTACAACCACTTCAGGTACATAACAGCAAAATTGAATACGTAGAGACGGTTAAATTCCTGGGTTTAAATATAAATAACAACCTAAAATGGTGTAATCATATTGACACCTTAACTAAAAAACTTTCTACTGCCTGCTTCGCCATTCGATCAGTTTCAAAAGAACTAGACGTTCCTTCTGCCAGACTTACTTATTTCTTTTTATTTGAATCCCACCTCCGCTATGGCCTTCCCTTTTGGGGCTGCTGTACCACCGAGCAATTTCGTAGTATTTTTATGCTTCAAAAGAGAGCCATTCGTTATTTGTTTGGTCTAAATAATAGAGCTCACTGCCAATACTATTTCAAAAAACATGAAATATTAACACTTCCTGCATTATTTATTTTGGAAACGGTATGTTTGCTGAGAAAACATATAAACACCCTCCCAGAAGGCCACAACATGTATACCCTACCAGAAACTCTAGGCATGATATTTATCTTCCCATTCCTTCCACAGAATTAATAAAAAAATCAATTATTTACAACGCCATAAAACTTTACAACAATCTGCCAGTACATTTAAAATCTATCCCTATGCTTGCACAATTTCGAAAAAACAGCAAAGCATACCTCATTGAGAGACCATTTTACAGCGTTAATGATTTTTTTTTTCAGTGAGTAAGTCTCTTTAAATTGTCACTAAACTCGCTTGTTTACTTAAATATTTTGTGAGTCATGTCCTAACTCGTAGCATAGAATTTTGTAAATCATTATATAGGGAAAAGAACTGTCGAACATTCACTTAAAACTTAATTATTTTTGTTAGGTATTGGATTAAAAACAATTTAATTCTTTTTGTATACTACATTCTACACTAGTTCAATATACCTTCTGTTTAACATCACAATTATTTGTATAACTATAATAACATAGAGTTTAAGGTCGCATAGTTGCAATTTTGATTTCAATGTCATTGAAATTATTCACCTCGTACATGTGTGTTTGTTTACTTTTATAAGGTTATCATGATTCATTTACTGTTTGCAATGTTATGTTATATTCTAACGTGTGTTTTACGATTTGGTAAATTGATAACTTACATTTAAAAAAAAAAAGCACTGACCTGTCGAAATTATTTTCGATTAATGTTTTAGTATGTCTTATTTTTAGGTATATTTTGCATTGTCCATAAAATTGTAAAATTTTTCTGCGGCAATAAAGCATACTGTTGTTTGTTTGTTTGTTGTTTGACCTGGTAACTTTTTGGTAAAAATCCAATATGGCAAAACAAAATGGCGACCTAGTGGAATATTAAAAAACTTATTATTAAAAAACTACCCATCCAATTTATCTCAAATTATATAAAAACATCAAGTATTATGTTGAAATCAAGTGGTAAAATTTTGATACGAATCCAAGATGACAGAACAAAATGGCGGCATAAAATATTTAAAAATTCAGTCTGAAAAACTCTTTAATGGTTTGATTTCAAATTGTATGCCTTAACTAATTGTGGTATAGAGATCAACTAGTAAAATAGTGGTACTAATCCAAGATGGCCGAACAAAATGGCGGCCAAACAAAATGTTTGTAATCGTGAAAAAAAATTACCCTCTCAGGTTTTACACATCTACGTTTTAGCGTCGCTAGATGGTAAAAAATTATCTTTTACCAACTCCGTCGGTCCGTTTGTCGGTCTGTCTGTCTGTTTATCTCTTTGTCAGTTCGCGGCATAGTTTAAAGACTGCTTACCCTACTTACTTCAAATTTTGGTAAAAATCCAATATGGCGAAACACAATGGCGGCCTAGTGAAGTCTTAAAAAAATATAATAAAAAACTACACATCCAAATTATCTTAAATGTTGCAAAAAAACATCAAGCTTTATATTGGAATCAACTGGTAATATTTTGATACTGCATAATGGTTTGGTTTTAAATTGTGTGTTATAACTAATTGTCGTATAGGGATCAACTAGGAAAATTCTAGTACTTACTAATTCAAGGTGGCTGAACAAAATGGCGGCCAAATAAAAAGTATGTAATCGTGAAAAATTACCCTTTCAGGTTTTACACGTGACAGCGGAGAACCCACTGTTACTCCTGGGATTTGTAAATAAAGAGTGCATTGAAAAACAAAATATCTTGACGTGAGATATGCTTCAATTAAATATAAAAGTGAATTATCCATATTATTATAATCAAAAACAACCTAATAAAAAATTTGTGATGAAAATTGAATCAGAAGGCATGATTTTCTATCTAGATGTTTTTGTGCAAAGAAAAAGGGATAATTCTGTATATAGAAAACCAAAGCATAGGACCAGATATCCAAATGCAAATGCAGAGCCCTTGCGATTTGTTCCCAAAATTTTGTACAATCGGAAACAGATAAACTGACTCAAGCTTTAAGAGACAATGGATATTGAATTGAGGATATTAAACGGTCAGTTAGTAGTCATCAGTAGTTATATTAATCGTACTCTATGAAATAAAATTAATAATGACTTACCGATAGGAAGTGTAGATCTTCCATTTATACACGAAACCATAGACCAGATTGCAGGGTTACTTTTAGTCTACATCATACGTAGAAACCAGTCGTAACACCGGCTCACGATTTGGTGAATAAAAGTCGACTATAAATAGCCGGCCTAGGTCTCCCTGAACTCACCGCTAGAAGACGATCAACAAGTTGAAATACTTAATGGTTGCAGAAGACTAAACGACACAGAAACTCTTGCCACGGTGGAGCATCTGGCTAAACCTCAGGAGATCGAAGGGATCATGAAAAGCGTGAGGAAGCGAAAAGCTCCACGCAAAGACGGAATTACCAATCAGATTTTAAAGCAACTTCCTAGAAAAGGAATTGCTGCACTAACCAGCATAACAAACGCGGTTATGTGACTGGATCGTTTCCCCAATAGGTGGAAGCATGCGGATGGAGTAATGTTTGGTAAAACAGGGAAAGACCGAACTTTCCCCCAAAGCTACAGACCGATAAGCCTGCTGCCCGCACTTAGCAAACTTACTGAAAAAATCTTGAGCACCAGGATCAAAGATGAAACAGCAGCCCTAGACATAATCTCAAATGAACAATTTGGATTCAGAAGCGGACATTCTACTGAACTACAAGCCCTAAGAATGGTTAAAAGTGTGACCAGCGGTTTCAACCTAAAAGAGGCTACTGGCATGGTCTTCCTTGACGTAGCTAGAGCATTCGATAGAGTAGGGCATAGGGGACTTGTATACAAAACGCAAGATGCTGAATTTGCAACTAAAACTTGCAAAATGATAGCCCACTATCTTAAAGATAGAACGGCAAGTCTCAGAGTTAAAAACTCGAGATAGACACAAAGGAGACCAGAAGCGGGTGTGCCCCAAGGATCTGTGTTAGGACCGCACTTATATAACGTGTATACACATACACAGACCACTTCTCTAGCCCTATACGCTGACGACAGTGCTATAGCGGCCAAGCATAGACATCCAGGAATAATATGCAGGAGATTGCAGGAAGAGATAGATCCGATAAGTGATTGGTGTATAACTTGGAAGATCAAAACAAAAATGCGCAGAAAAGCCAGGCCATCCTCTTCCAAAAGAGGATGATGACGCCCCCAGTCGCTATAAACATAGAAGGAACAGACATACCGTGGACAAACTCGGTCAAATATCTAGGGCTGACTATGGATAAGGGGCTAACATGGAAGCCCCATATTGAACAGACACGAATAAAGACCAGCAGGGCTATGGCTAGACTATAACCTCTTATGAACCGAAAGAGCCCTATGGCTCTTCGGACAAAGCTGACAATGATAAAGATGATCGCAAGATCACAACTGACATACGGAGCAGTAGCGTGGGCGTATGCAGCTCCCACCTACATAAACAAGTTAGCATCAATAGAGAACAAGTACCTGAGAATAGCAGTCGACGCAGGGAACCGGGTGGTGGTAGGACCTCGGGCTATTTGGCTCCTTCGCGCGCTAAACTCATTCAGAGTTCCGATTTCGTGAAGTAAAGATCCCTAAAAATAAGTGGCGTATTTGAAGGTGAAACGTGAGAAAGTGATTCCATTTTGACACGATCTAATCGAAAGAACCATGAATTCTTAATTGACACAACATTTATTTTTGAATTATAATTTTAATAAAAAAAATACCCACAATCATAAAATAAAAGCTTATTGGAGTTTCAAAATAAAGGACAAAATTCTATATGGTGAATAAAAATGCGGGTTTTAATAATTCCAAATAATAATTTAAATAAATACTAGCTGGCCTGGCAGACCTTGTTCTGCTTCTTCCGTTAGATGACGCGATGAGTTTCCAGTGAAATTATAAGAATATAGAGCGCATTCACCATATCGCCTAGAAATGTAATTGATGAAAAACATATTGGTTTCATAAAAAAAATAAGCAAGAAAGTAATACAAAACAAAAACTATATATATATATATATATATATATATATATATATATATATATATATGTACATCCGTTCACTACTGTCTTTCTGAAAAGAACAGTTTTGCTGACGTTTCGCCAAAATCACATTTGGCATTTTCGAAGCTTTCTTTCTCGCGTCCGAATAGAGACTGAAGTGTTGGTGACTGCGACGCTTCCATTTATACCCCCACTAAAAAAAGTATAAAAGGAAGAGTCGCAGTCACCAACACTTCAGTCTCTATTCGGACGCGAGAAAGAAAGCTTCGAAAATGCCAAATGTGATTTTGCCGAAACGTCAGCAAAACTGTTCTTTTCAGAACGGCAGTAGTGAACGGATGTACACCCGGAATGAAAACACATTGTATTTTTCCATCCGTGAAGGAGTAGAAATCAACACACATATATATACAGGGTGTCCGGGAAAATGTGGGAGATCTCTCGGACTCAGATAGAACATTAAAAAATAAGATGACAAGTTCCCATAAATTTTTTTCCTAGCGGTCCTCCCTACGGAGATACGGCCCCCTAAAGGACCCCACTGGAAATCGGTTTTTCTAGAATAACTTTTAAACGACTTAATATAATTTAACGAAAATTTAATATGATAAACAGTAGTAAGGACCTCTCAAAATGCTTCCCTTAAAACATAATTAGCTTGTTTAGTTTACCAGGGACGGACTAGATTGTACATTTTAACGCTCAAATTTTTAACACCCTGTATGATAAGGAGTTAAAAAAAATAAATTTGGATACCGTGAACATTAAGCTAAAGAAAAGGTACTCTTGTTCATTGTCGATAAAATGAACCGTTTTCGAGAAAAAAAAATAATAAAAGAATACAACTTTGGGAGTATTAAATATGTTTTGATCCTGAACAACCTAATACGCTAAATAGAAAAAAGTCAATTAAAAACTTCATAAGTGGGTTCAACATGTGCTCCGTGATTTGTGATGCACTCGCGGGCACGACGAATAGAGGACTGCTGTACTCGCCACAACAACCCAGCATTGTTCCTTATCATATCGCAATGAAACGTGATTCTCTGTAAAAGTTCCTCCCTAGTAGCAACCGGAGAGGAATACACCAAGGTTTTGAGATGACCCCACAGGTAGAAATCCATTGGCGTTAGGTCGGGAGACCGTGGAGGCCAGGCAATGGGACCTCCTCTGCCTATCCAACGGTTTCCATAGACGTTATTTAGGTGGTCCCGTACAGCAACGCTAAAATGGGGTGGGGCTCCATCATGCATAAAATGCATCCTTTGGCGGGTTTCAAGTGGCAAATGCTCTATTGAATCTATAAAAGCGTTCTGAAGGAACTCTAAATAAAGTTCACCATTCAATCGTGCCGGTAATACGCATGGTCCAATGAAAAAATTGCCGATTATTCCTGCCCAAACATTAATGGATTGAAACTGATGTTGATGATGATGAACGACAGTGGCATGAGGGTTTTCATCAGCCCATACATGCGAGTTATGTAAATTTACAATACCATCTTTGGTAAATCCTGCTTCATCGGTAAAAAGAATAATGCTAATGAAGTTTGGGTTTGTTCGTTGTTGATCTAACAACCAGTTTGCGAACTGGATTCTTCGAGGAAAATCTTCAGGAAGTAGTTGATGCACTTTTTGCAGATGATAAGGGTATAACAACTGTTCTTTAAGTACTTCAGCAACTGTACTTTTTGACACATGAAGCTGCGCGGCTAATATTCGAGTGCTTATTGAGGGAGTATCAGCTACAGTATCCAAAATATCTTCCTCCAATTGCACCGTACGTACTGTTCTCCTCACACCAGCATCAGTACTCCTTTTCCCAAAACTTCCTAAAAATAATTAATGAACGTCAATAATGTTACCTTATTAATTGAGAATTGCCCACCAGTTTCTCTTAGACGTTGGTCAATTCGCTGAAATGTTTTCTCATTTGGAATATTGCGATTAGGATATCTTTCTCCATACAACCTTCTTACTTCATAAGCATTGCAAGATGCAAGTCCGTACATAAGATGCATATCTGCATACTCACTAAATGTGTATCCCATTATCGAATTAAATTTACCAAGGTATTCAAAATTTAATAAATTAATATCGAAGTAGGTACAAAAAGATCAACGTGTCAAGAAGATTTCAAATGCACACGTCAATGCGAGATTATTTATTTCGTACCATAGTAACGTTTGTAAAAAAGTGCATTCTTTAATACTGATAAATAAACAATAATAAAACATTAATACTTTTATTATTTTTTTTCTCGAAAACGGTTCATTTTATCGACAATGAACAAGAGCACCTTTTCTTTAGCTTAATGTTCAAGGTATCCAAATTTATTTTTTTTAACTCCTTATCATACAGGGTGTTAAAAATTTGAGCGTTAAAATATACAATATAGTCCGTCCCTGGTAAACTAAACAAGCTAATTATGTTTTAAGGGAAGCATTTTGAGAGGTCCTTACTACTGTTTATCATATTAAATTTTCGTTAAATTATATTGAGTCGTTTAAAAGTTATTCTAGAAAAACCGATTTCCAGTGGGGTCCTTTAGGGGGCCGTATCTCCGTAGGGAGGGCCGCTAGGAAAAAAATTTATGGGAACTTGTCATCTTATTTTTTAATGTTCTATCTGAGTCCGAGAGATCTCCCACATTTTCCCGGACACCCTGTATATATATATATATATATATATATATATATATATATATATATATATATATATATATATATATTTTGTTAATTATTTTCTTGGGCATAGGTTAACTCATTGAGAAGTAAAATTATAATTCAAACGACGTTTCGCTCATTATATTGAGCTTTCTCAAGATATTTTTTTTCTACAATAAACACACACCTATATAGTTAGTATTTAAATTTTAAAATGGTTGAAACATTATTGAAAAAAGATCACTCAAAAAAAACATTACATTTAAAACAAACTACGATCATGAAAACGAAAATACATTTAAAACAAAATTAATATTATACAGAGTACGTACCTTGGAGCATGTCAGTTTTACGAATGTTTTGAGATTGCAATAATTTCGACAAGTCTGAAATTCTGGTAGATAAAAACGAGACAATTTTTTCTTTTTTTTTGTATTTACTTAGATTTGTATTGCTGTACCGAGTTTGGGTTTATGCTATTATTGAAATGTACAGGGTTTTATGTATGAAGTGGTATATTTATTTAGATTAATTTACTTAGATATCAGATTAAAATAAATTTGGCTTAAGTTATTGATGTCTTTTTTATCGTTGACGGCATCTTCCTCTTTTTTAATTAAAAAAGAGTTTATATACATAAAAACTTGTTAGTATTTTTTTATTTTAAGGACTTCCCTACATATATACACAAATAAATCTCATGATTTATTTGTGTATAACCAGCACTCTGTTCAGGTCCTCATCTTCTATATGCAGGCTCCACTCAAGTCTAGAATCTATGATAATTCCTAAAAACTTTCAAATATGGCTAACAGGCATATTATTAAATAATATATTTTGATTTATTGAGTTGTGTATTTTTGTCTTAAATTCCATAGACTCAGTCTTTGATAGATTTATTATAAGGTTCTTTTTATACAACAATTTGAGAACTCAGTCAGTGTAATCCTCTTCAAAAGATTCTCAATTTTGGCAGAGATGACTATGGTCGTATCATCAGCGAACATAAAAACCACTCCACATGAAATGTATTCTGGTAAGTCGTTTATGAATAACAAGAAAATTAGACGACCCAGGAGACTGCCTTGAGGGATCCTTAAGTCACAGTTTGTCGTTTGGGAAAATATATAACCTATTTTTATTTCAAATTTTCTACCCTTCAAGAAATAATTAAGCCACTTACTTAATGGTCCTTTAACACCTAGCCTTTCAAATTCAAATTTTTTAACAATAAAGTCGGAATCTATGGTATCAAATGCTCTTGTTAGATCAAATAGCCGGGCTAAAACTTTATCATTCTTATCAAGTTGATTTTATATATTCTGTATAAGGTCAACGGCTGTTGTAAATAGTCTCTTCGAAAAACTTTGAAAAACAGCTAAGTAAAGATATAGACCTATAATTTTCAGTTAAAAAAAGTTCACCCTTTTAAAATACAGTTAAGATCGCAGCTTCTTTCAGTCGCGAGGGAAAAATACTTTTGATACAATTTATCGAATAAACCAACCAAGCAATTACTTCAGAAAAACACTTCTTTAGCAATGCCATAGGTACCTCATCTGGCCCTATTGATTTTTTATGGCAGTCTGAACATCCTGTTAGTATACTGAAAGCTATTAACACACTTTTCCGACACAGTGCACTCCTTTAATAAACCGTTACTGAATTTAATTTACTTTTAACATCAGTAGATAGATAATTACTAAACTATTTGCTATGTCTTCTGCATTAGTCACTAAATTATCTTGCAATATTGTTTGCTAGTTATGATCGGATATTCCAGCATCAAAATTTTTGCAAGAAATAAACTCCTGATGACATAATCAAGACCAGAGATTATGGTAATATTGTTTCTATTAGTACAAATTCTAGATACTCCATTAAGCAAAGATGTCAGTTCATTTGAGTCAAAAATATCCTTAAGCATCTTATAATATCTACAATTTCTGCTACTAAGCAGAAGGTTGACGTTATTTACACTATTTTGTGTAAAAATCAGAGTGACACCGTGTTGGTGGTATATTCTACTAAAGTCACACAATGTATCGTAGCCATTTATCTTTAAACAATCTCCTAAGTACATTACATACGAAAAGTAGGATCATATTGTTGAGTGCTAAGTTCTATTAAGTTTTTTTTGTTAGACAGTCCCTGTACGTTGTGATGTAGGGCAGACCAACTGAAAATGTTTCGAATGTGCTTCTCGAGTTGGTTGGAAAAATCCTTGGGAAAGTTGTACCTCCTGACTGCTGCCCCTTTAAAATTCGACAACACATTTGCGTTATTTTGTTTTCACTAGTTTTTCGCAGTATATTTCAAGTATCAATAAATACTGAATACCTGAAATGTACTCAAACTAAACAGAGCATGTGTTTAATACTTATACTTGAATAATTTTTAAGTAAACTATTGAATATTGTAAAAATTTTTGCAAAATACTGATACTCAATACTGCAAGCAGATTTTTAAAATCAAGTACTTAATACTGGTTAGTTTAAATACTTTTGTTCGGTACTTATCACAGCTCTGAAGAATAAATATAATGGAAAGTAAGACAAACAAAAATGTATCGCAATATTGAGAACCAAACACAATTTAAAACTGTTGCTTTGTCAATAAATTAAACGTCTGGACTTAATTTTAAATTACTACATCGCAACACGCACATGTATTAATTCCGACATTACATATCATTAAATTATCGACTTAATGAATTAACACTGAAATTTTAAGAAAGGTATAATTTACGGGAATTTCTATTTCTAATTCCATTCTCCGGGCCCATAATCTCCGAATACGATCTACTTTGGAGAATTATAATCCAATCAAGAACCCCGGATTCCTTGCAGTGAGAGTGGTTTTTAATTTGGGGGTTTAAGGTTTTCGTCGACAGGTGCCTTTTTGGTCGGATATATTTATAGGCCAGGTGTGGTGCTACATCTTCTTTTAGGCGAGAACAATACCAGACGATAATCGGTTGACTGTTGTTGTCGTCAAGAATGTTGTTTTTCTACACTAATGCTATACTAAGGGGGAATAGTCCGAATAATGGTGAAATTATAATAGGTGCCATAAGATACACAGACGAAATAAACTGCTATTCATAATTATAATTATAAATGCAACCAACTTCGAACCCGATATGACGTGTGCTTTAGATCGCTGTCGTGATAAAACCGATAATTATCATCAATGTCCAATTTTTGGGCACTCGCAACAAGATGCTGTCTTAATATATCCAAATACATGTACTGGTTCATATTTCCTTCTATAAAATGCATATTACCTACTCCTGCAGATGACATACACCCCATAACATCACTCTACCTCCACCGTACTTTACCGTAGCTTTAATATTATGCAGTTTTAGTTCTTTATTGTATTTCGATAACGTTCAATGATATGTTGAACAGTTGATGAACATTTATTTGTCATTTTTGCTATATCCCTTTGGTTGTATCCATTTCTGTAGTGACTTAAAATTAAATCTCTTTCATCAATTAAAGTTCGACGACCCATTTTTAAACACGTTCGTTTCATTGGGCGAAAAACTGTTTCTAAACGTCAAACTAAACGAAAAACAAGTGCATTTAATTAACAACCTATTAATTATAATTTAATTAAATATTTATTGTTATCTAAATACAATATAATTAATACAAGAAATTAATTTATATGATTTTAAAAGACTCATACTAATTTAATTTCAGTATGTCGTTTTTAAAAAATAAATGTTGAGCCACTGAGAGAAATTAGTTTTTTTTTAATATCGACTACATCATTTAAGCTGTGAGTCATTATACAGGTTGTCCAATTTTGGTTGTAAATGCAAGGTATCTCCGTTATTTGCAAATATTTAGGGTTGAGGTTTTCGCGATACCGTGCCACTTTTTTGTCAAACTCAAGCTGCCGTAATCAGATTTTCCATAGCCCGCCTCGTTTCGGAGATACAGGGCCAAATTGAACAAGTTGCATTTTGGGACACCCCTCGTATCTCGGTTATCTTTTAACGTATCGAAAAGGTAAAAACTGGCTCTTATAGAGTTTTTTACGTAGAATCCAGTGGCGTGGACAGATTTTTACTCGGGTCCGTCGTTTTTGATATATAACCCAAAGTTACGTTTTTTTTAAATGGGACACCATGTATATTTTTTCGTAGTGCTATTCGCCTTATTACGAGCTTTTCAAAAATATATAGTTATCTATACTTATTTTAAAAATAAGGCTACAGTTTGAGTTTTTAAGAATATATTAAGTATGTATATAGGGGTAGCGGTAGGTACTCCTCCTGGGACAGACCTATCAGGGAAGATGAATCAACCCCTGCCCTTCGCGAGATTCCAGGAGCTTTCTGACCCGAAAAGCTGGCACCTGCAAGGGTCCCTTATTCAGGCTTTCGAACGAAGTCCACAACGGCCGCAATGGCGGAGAAGATCTTCGGCACGGCAGAGCGGGCGGATGTGGCAGCCCCGTTTTTAGGGATAGTATAAAAACCCCCACCGCAGCGTCTGACCCAGAGTGGGCGGCTGCAAACAGCGGAGGATCCTCATGTCAGAGGCGGCTGAACTTCACACTCAACAAGACGTCTGGCCAACGTGGTGTTTCATGGCTAAACCCCTCTCAGATGCACACAGAGCAATACAGATGGCCCCCAGTTCCCAGCGGTTCGACTAACCCTGACCAAGGCAGCGGTCAGACCAGTTTTCGAACGGGGGGTGCTAAGAATCCCTGGGTTAGATCAGGCTGCCAACTATATATAGCTACCTACAACGCAAGAACATTGGGAAATGAAGAAAGATTGATAGAACTGGAATATGAGCTTAACAAAATAAAATGGGACGTCCTGGGAATATCAGAAGTAAGAAGAAAAGGAGAAGACTGCTTCAGACTAAATTCTGGTCATCTCTTTTTTTACAAAGGAAACGAACAGAATACTAATGGCGGCGTGGGAATCCTGGTGAACAAACGGTTGTCCTCTAACATTAAAACTTTGAAAGCCATTTCAGAAAGATTTATCTACATCACCTTGAGAATAAATTCCAACATAACTATAAAAATCGTCTAAATCTATGCCCCAACGAGCAGCCACGATGATGATAAAGTTGAAGCACTGTACGAAGAAATATCGAGATGCCTTTCGGAAAACAAAACAAAACACACATTGGTCATTGGAGATTTCAACGCAAAAATAGGAAGCACAGTGAACGAATCAAAATACGTCGGCCCATTTGGGCTTGGTACGAGGAACGAAAGAGGCGAGATGCTAGCCAACTTTCTGGAAAAAGAGCAACTTTACGTAACGAACACCTTCTTTAAAAAAAGAATTAACAAAAAGTGGACCTGGACAAGCCCAAATGGAAGAACTAAGAACGAGATAGACTATGTACTTTTACACGACAAACACATTATTCAAGATGTCGATGTCCTCAATTCCTTCACAACCGGTAGTGACCACAGACTTGTAAGGTGCAAAATCCTTATAAATGGAAAACTAGAAAGAGCCAAGAAATTCAGTAACAAACTTAAGCCTTTAGAAGCGATCACACTGAAAGAACGCAAAGAAGAATATATGCAGCAACTAACAGAACAACTGAGAAATACATCACCACAAATCGAAGAAAATATCAACGAAGCGAACACTAGAATAACACTAATAATAAAAGAAACAGCTAAAAACAACATGACATTAAGAGCAAAAAGAAAAGATAAGTTGACAGAAAAAACAAAACAGTTACTGGAAAAACGAAGAGATCTCATAAAATAGAACAAGAGAGACACGGTCGAATACGCAGAAGTCAACAAAACTGTAAGGAGAATGGCGAAACAAGACATTAGAGAACATCAGGAAGAACAAATTGAGAAAATTATAGAGCAAAACAGAGGCATAAAAATATTTAAGAAGGAGAATGCACACAAAAAAGAGATTAACAAGCTGATAGACAAAGATGGCAACATGGCAGAAGATAGACAACAAATACTGAAAGTCACGGAGAACTTTTATACGGATCTGTATGAATCAAAAGCCGACGAAGAAACCTTGAGATTATCAAAGGAAGATAAGCGAAGAATACTTAACATTGGCTCAGAACAGCTGCCAGACATCGAAATCGAGGAAATTGAAAAAGCCATGAAACAAATAAAAAACGGAAAATCCGCAGGACAAGACGACATCCTACCGGAAATGCTGAAGGAGGGAGGATCGCCGCTTATGAAAGAACTCAAAAAACTCTTTAATAAATGCCTCATCCAAGGAACGATACCGACCGATTGGGAGACTGCTATAGTTGTACTAATATACAAGAAAGGAGATCCTAGCAATTTAGAGAATTATAGACCAATAAGTCTTTTATCTCAAATATACAAACTATTCATGAGAATAATAACTAATCGACTTGACATGAAGTTCGAAACCTACCAACCTAAAGAACAAGCGGGCTTTCGGAAGAACTATAGCACAATTGAACATCTTCACACAGTCAGAATACTCATAGAAAAGGCGACAGAATACAATATCACAGTCTGGATGGCTTTTGTCGACTTTCGAAAAGCTTTCGATACAGTAGAATTCTGGGCAATTGAAAGAGCTATGAAAAACGCAAGAATAGATCACAGATATATCAACATATTACACGAAGTCAACGACCGATCCAAATTGAAGATAAAGCTCCACGAAGATACCAATGAGGTGAAAATAAATAGAGGAGTTAGACAAGGCGGCATAATCTCACCCAAACTATTTACTTTGGTATTGGAGGACGTCTTCAAGAATCTGCACTGGGAAAACAGGGGACTTAACATATCTGTAGAAAGACTCAACAACCTCGGATTTGCCGACGATATCGCCCTTTTTGCCGAAGATGAAACGGAATTGTAAGAAATGCTCCAGGAGTTACAACAAGGGGCACAATATGTCGGTTTAGAAATGAACACCTCAAAAACAAAATTTATGACGAACGTGCAAACAATTAATAATACAATATCCCTACAAGGACAAGAAGTGGAAAAGGTAGATTCATACGTATATCTGGGGCAAGAAGTCACAATCGGAAAAATTAACCAAGAACTGGAAGTCAATAGAAGAATACGTCTGGGATGGGCGGCTTTTGGCAGACTAAAACACATCATTCAGTCAAGACTACCTTTAAAACTGAAGTGCAGAGTCTATAATGAATGTATCCTTCCAACAACGACATACGGCTGCGAGACATGGGTTCTTACCAAGAAAATTCTCAACAAACTACAAGTTCACCAGAGAGCAATCGAAAGAAAAATGTTAGGAACATCCCTTAAAGACCGTAAAACGAATGAGTGGATAAGAAGCAGGACCAAAGTCCAGGACATAACAAAACGAATCTGCTCTCTAAAATGGAACTGGGCAGGACATGTGGCCAGAAACAACACTAACTGGAGCGGAAAAGTTACCAGATGGAGACCTTGGGGAGAAAAAAGAAGCACTGGCAGACCCCAACAACGCTGGTACGATGACATTAAGAGAACAGGAGGTCTCAACTGGTATCAAGTTGCTCAGAACCGAGAAAACTGGAGAAACATGAGAGAGGCCTATATCCAAAGGATAGAAAACGGCTAGAAAGAAAGAAAGATTAAGTATATCTATTTTTCGCAATTAGCCACGTTCAAAAGAACTGCTCGAACTAATTTCCATTTTCTCTTAGACATCTCTCACACACTCTTGCAATTTTACCCAGTGCATTTGAAATGACTACATTGCGTGCTTGTATTTGCAAAAATGCCTGCTCAGTGGTGTTACGCAGGTCTTGAACTGTGTTATGTCGGGTACGAAAAATTAAATTTTTTAAAAAGAAGTACAATATGGACAGGTCAGGCGACCTAGGAGACCATCGGACATGTCCGTGCGTCCCAATCCAGCGTTCGGGGAAGTTCTCTTCTAAATACCGCCTCACAATTTGGGAGTTATGTGCTGGAGCTCCGTCTTGTTGGAAATATTTGATTCACATGTGCTAAAGGGACATATTCTACGATTTCTGGCAATATATTTTGCAATATTTCAAGGTAGCGATTAGCAGTGAGACCTCCTTCAAAAATATTAAATTTTATTTTGGTTTCTAATACGAAACAAGCGGCTTTAAAGCCAAATCTTCCTTGTTGCTCGCGTGGGAATATCAAATGTTGATTTTCAGGTGACCAGTGTCTCGTATTGTGCCTATTAAATGTTCCAGCACTACTTATATACGATTCGTCGGACCATCTAACCGTCGTTCCAAAATTTTGGTTAGTATTAATTTTTTGTAAATACCACTGGCAAAAATCAATACGTCGTTCTGCATCTCCAGGATGTAGATTTTGCACAACTCTGACTTTATAAGGTTTATACTTATGTTTCTTTAAAATCGTTTGAACCCGAGACTTGATTACACCCACTTCATTCTCTATTTTTCTACAGGACGTTACAGACGTTACATTTACACTTGCTAAGACGTTAATTTCATCAGCCTCACGATTCTCTTTGTTATATTTCTTTGATCTGGGCTTTTTGAAAGGGCCAAAATGTATTAAATTCGATTTCAGCCTATAAAATATTAATTTATTTGGCTGCCTCCTTTCCGGATATATATATAATAAAAGTTTAAGTTTTGAAAAAGATCAGAAGCAGCGTTTATATTTTCATGACTCTCCATGAAACAAGTCAGCATATCATATTGCTCAAAGTTTTCAAATAATTGATTTGCAGCCATTTGTTAAAAAGTAATAATCAGAGCGACTAATTTAACACTTTAGTCTATTACTATTAACATCAAAACTTCATTTACTTTATGACAAAGCAGTGACAAAGCCATTTTTGACAATCAGTCCATGGCTTAGTATGAAAAATATAGATAGATAAATAAGTATAGATAACCATATATTTTTGAAAAGCTCATAATAAGACGAATAGGACTCCGTAAAAATATACAGGGTGTCCCATTTAAAAAAACGTGACTTTAGGTCGTGTATCAGAAACGACGGCCCCGAGTAAAAATCTGTCTACGCCACTGGATTCTACGTAAAAAAGTCTATAAGAGACAGTTTTTACCTTTTCGATACGTTAAAAGATAACCGAGATACGACGGGTGTCCCAAAACGCAACTTTTGCAATTTGGCCCTGTATCTCCGAAACGAGGCGGGCTATGGAAAATGTGATTACGGAAGCTTGAGTTTGACAAAAAAGTGGCAAAGTGTCGCCAAAAATTCAACCCTAAATAATTGCAAATAACGGAGGTACCTTGCATTTACAACCAAAATTGGACACCCTGTATATATCGATAAGAGAGGCGGTTACGGGATACCTGGTAGTTGATTTGGAACCACTTTAACGTTCTTTATCCACGTTTATCCTATGGACAATGGTAAAAAAAACCTGTAAATAAAAGCAGGATCTTCAATACTGAAAACTTAAGTAGAACAATAAGTTTACTGTTACAATATTAAAAAAATCGGTAATTTTCCTTTACGTAGAACTTCCCTCGTTATGATTCTTTTCTTTTATTGGGAATAGTAAAGTGTGTCTCAATTTGGTTCTGTACATAGTCATTCAGCAACACGTATATGTTGTATTTTGAAATATTTTTATTGGGCGCCATTTTGTTCCATCATATTGAATTCCTACCAGTATTTTACCAGTTTATACCTATGCCACACTTGATTTTTGGGTATAATTTAAAATAAATTCAATACATAGTTTTTACACTGACACACACGTCATGTTGAATTAAAACCATTTTATCCCTATATCGCATTTAATATTTCTGCAAAATAGTCAATTGAATAAGATTTTTTTACTGTGATTTTTCTTTATTTCATTTGGACGCTATTTTGTTTCACCAGTGGCGGCTCTTCCGTGAGGTCAAATGGTCCATGGCCCCCCAATAAATATTTCCGAACAGAAACAAATAAATAAAATAATACGTAATTTAATTTTTTTCAAAGTTTTTTAAATTTGTGTCGGGGTTATAAACGGAGGCGAGTTTTTTCCGAGTGTTCCCGATCAAATTCGCATAGGGGTGCATAGGTAATACACAGCTTACGTTGGCAAAGTTTGATTCAACAGCCTCGCCGAGGAAACTTAAATACTTTTGTCAGTTGATGTGTTTAATGTTCATCGTGTGATAGGTTGTGGTTACGATTGCGTATTTTTATAGATTTTACATTTTGTTTGTTGATTTTGTGGTTTAAATTAATGTTTTAAAGAAAGGTAGCCACCAATGACGTCAAAAAGAAATAGACCCCGCATTTCATTCATAAAAATGAAATAAATAGAATCAAACATCAATTTGTTTTTGTGTATGAGTGGAAAAAAGACGGACTGATCGCATAAAGAATAGTTTGCGCTGAAAACTGCAACGCTGTCAGATATCTTCGCGAGGCTTACCAGTGGCGTAGCTATTTTTGAGATAATGTATTATTTGCTATATTTTTTTGAGCCCAAATATTAGTATGGTGGATACGACAGTTTTTTTGTTCTAAGATGAACAGGAACGACTTCACATTGCAAAAGTGAGAGTTTTAATAATAACTTGAAAACAATTAATTTAGATATTATGTCGTGGAAAAGTCTGCACTAAATGGGAAACTTTCTTATTATCAATTTCTCGAAAAAATTTCTTCTTGATAAAACTTGTGTGTTTATCGAAAAAATAGTTTTCACAATATTCAACTTTAAGTCAGATATACACATTCAAAAAATACGAAAAAGTGTATTTCAAAAATTAAAATTTTTGTGACTGCCGTGGCCGTAAAATATCGTAAATAAAGGTTTAGTATTACTTATGTCATATTAGTAATAGCTAAGGAAAGATTTAAATAGAAAAATGTTTTTTTGCTATTTGACCTTAAATATCTCCATAACTATAATATAAAAAATTGTACTCAGTTTATATTTACGATGTTTTATAGCCCTTAAACTACCGTCAGAAATTTTTTTTTTGAAGTTGTTAGTGAAATCCACTTTTTTGAACATCCTGATCTAAAGTTTATTACTATCAAAAATATTTTTTTTGAACCACCAACTTTTATCAAAAAATCAATAATAAAAAAAGTAAATAAATGCATTAAAATGCAAGATGTTTAAAAATAAAATCATGGAATCGAAACTTTTTGGTGCTTTTGAAGCACCCTGTATAATATTTTACACTATATTTGAAACTTAATAACAAGGTTGAAAGTGGTGCTGCACTACATTTTCACCCGGACACGTGGTTTATAAAAATAAAACAAAGTTTAAAAGTTTGGTATAATTTATTTATAAACGATTTGATATAATAACAAACAACTATTATTATCGACACAAAAAAAAGTAACAGCATATTAATTTAATATTTCATTATTTATATAATAATTAAACTCGTCTATTACATATTTAATGATTCAGTGACAATTTTCAAAATCGGAAAGGTAGAGGAAATTTTATATAGCTTTATATATATATATATATATATATATATATATATATATATATATATATATATATATATATATATATATATATACATTTAATTAAAGAAATCCAGATTTTTAATGTAGAAAGTGCTAAAAAGAAAGATGAATACATTTATGATTATATATAAAACCTAAAAATATTAAGCAAAAGTCGCCAACATCCTATTTGCTCAAGATATACCTATAATTTTTTACATTTTCATAATTGCTCTACCTGCAATGTTTTAATAGATATTGGCAAATAACTAGTTTTTTGCAACTTTTTTTCATATGTTGTTGCACTTGCAGGGGGACTAGCAACACGTGAAAAAAAAAGCATTCTTCTTAATAATTTGTTTGTCATTGAATTGGTTTTGACAGGGTTGGATCCTCCTAGAACTGAAATCCTGGCTACGTGCCTGCAAAAGACATATTTATGTAATGGTTCATGTGGCAATATTTATTATTAGCAATAAGCTTAGTCATTAAAGAACATGCATTTCCATGACAAAATACAACCAATAACAGGGTGAGTTCTTATTACTATTGTTACTAAAAATGAAGATAAAACTAAATTTTGGACCCACTTTGTGTTTTGATGTCTATACCAAGAGTATAATGCTTATTTAATACCCTTTATCAGCTTATCACCGACTTTAGGAAATATGCAATAAAATATAATTTATCATTTTTTAATACAACCTATTTTTTGAAATTGGGTTCGTTTTTCAAAACATTTTGATTTCACCCGACACATTTTAGTTTTATTTACGCGAAGTTAGGTAAAAATTTAGGTCTACTACTTTTAGTAACTTAGTAATATTATATAAAAATGCACCACCTTTACATATATTGGATCTATTCATATTTACAGAAAATCAGCAATAAACGTGGCCCAATATTAATATGAATACAAAATTGAACTTCGTGTCCCTAAAAACCACAAAAACCATATATACAATATCTTTACAGCATTTATCCCTCAATTTACCCCCTTTTTTCCCCACCATCCACCTCCCCCGCTATACATTTCACTTATTGACAATATAAATATTTTGTGCCAAGATGTTTAATATTTTTAACATTTATTATAATATACTTTATTATTATTTATATTACCGAAATCACCTGATAAAAACAGACTCTCTCAGTTGGGATAATGTACCTCAGGATGGTATTTATTTACTTTTTTGATTACTTATTTTTTAAAACCAAATTTTTAGGCAATAAATTAAAGCATTTCAAATTCATTAAAGAAAATCTATATTAAATGAAAAATTGAAAAGTAACGCTATTGCGCTATTTTTTTGTATATGCTTGCTATATGAGAACGACACTACCCTAAATATTCCTTGAAAATTTCATTCAAAATGCAAACCATCTTGGAGTAATTAATGACAAAATAAAATTATGGGTCTTACAGCTTACTCAATTAAAAATTAGTACCTACGCTTTACCAAATAGTATATTTATGTTGTTTATTAACCTCCCAAAAAAGGTGGTTTGATAAATTTTAGAGGAATATTTGAGACTTTTCACAAATATATAAATTAGCAAAACGCTGTACTGTTTATCATCAGTGTCTTCGACTTTATAGATAAGTTGAAGTTATAAAAAATTAATTTAAGCCCAACGGAAATGTGCAATACAAAAACAATACTTCATTTGCAAATATAAGAACGCTATTAGACGGTGATTTGACCCTTCAACTACAGCACTGGTATGACATATCTTACTTACCTTCGAAAACCAACTTCTAGGTTTAAATCGTTTGTTTTTCTGCAAATAAAGCAAGTTCGCACCATTTTCTTGAAGTTTTTTAAACAGATTCTTGAAAATAGCCACACAAAACACTTGGATTTCTGAAAAACGCGTATTTCACCAACTAGAACAATTACAACGTCGTGCATCAAATAGGTTAAAATCATGAATGACTACGACCGTCTTCGGCGTTTCCCGAATGATCCCGAAAGAAATCTGTAGTAAGAGGTAAATTCCGACGTTGCCGATTATTCTGGACTTTATTTCTTGAAATAAGGAATAATAATTACAGAAGATTTAAATTACATTTAAAACAGATTCGGTTTGAGTTATTTATAATAAGCTATTTAATTATCAGTTTTAAAATATTCTATATGGAAATTTATACCGGAAATTTCTGAAATTCCTTGTTTATTTAGGTAATAGTATAAAGGATGATATCCGTTATAATCTGGCCACAGTAACGGTTTGGCAAACCAGGGTTAATGTTGGATTCCTCCAAAATGTAAACAATTGGGTCTATGTTATTTCCATGTCGTTGGTAGCCACAGTGTTTTAGAATATTAAGACTTTATAATCCGTTTTCAATTATATTGGCGAACTGAATTCAGCAAACAAGTAGAGACAAAGACAAAGAAGAAATCGTTATTTTCGTAGAAATAGGTACGATTTATGTGTCTGGACATGCGGTTGCGAAGTAGCAAAAGCATTTTATTGTTTCGTGTGTCTGATTTTTTCAGATAACTCTTTGTGGTTTATATGTATTGACCCCCCTGAAAAGTTGACCACCACCAGCCGCCACTGTGTTTAAATCTTGAATTCGTATCACAATGCTTGCACAAATTTTGAAATTAATCTAATAAGTAATTTTTTCAGGCTGATTCTTTAAATTTTTTATTTGGTTATCACTTTGTTTTGCTAGCAGGGATTAATACTAGAATATTACCAATTAATTCCTTTATAATACTCGCTTCGTGTGCAAAATTTTGAGATGAATTGCATAAACGTCGACACAGTCTCGATTATGTTGTTAAATGTCCAATCAATTAGAAACAAAAGCGACGAATTTTTATTGTTTTTAGATAGTATAGCTAATCCAACTATTTTGCTTTTAACTGAGCATTGGCTTAAAGAGCAAGAAATACTGTCTTTATCTAATTATATAGTTTTGTCTAAATGTGCCAGAACAAATTTTGTTGGTGGCGGAACTATGATTTTAATTCATGAAGATGTTCTTAGTTTGTATTCATTTGAAGACTGTAAAACTTTTAATGTTATTTTAAATCCAAGGAAAAAGTAAGCGGTTATATTTTATCCCCAGAATTAAAAAAATTAAAAGAGAAAGTGACATTATTTTTGGAGCTTTCAAAAGTTGATAATAAGTATAAAGAACCAGCAAAATATTTAAATAAAGTCTACAGAGAGAAACTCAGGATTTCTCGGCAAGTGGAAAATGACAATAAAATACACTATTCAAGTAATAAATCAAAAACAATGTGGCAAATTATTAATAATCTCCAAAAGAAAAATATTAACTTAAAAAAAGTAGAGTTTTTTAAAGGAGATGAACAAATAGGTAGTGGAGAAGTTGCCGAGAATTTTAATAAACATTTTATAATACCAAATTCCCATGGTGAGATTGACTATGAATTTTTAAATTCGATTGTCCCTTGTTGCTCCTCCTCAGTTTTCCTCTACCCAGTCTGTGAACCAGAGGTTTTAGCTTTGATGAATAGGTTGAAACATTCAAATTCTAGTGGTCCTGATGGGGTTTCTAATAATATTCTTAAAAAATGTAAGTTTTACTTGGGTAGTGTTTTTACGTATTTGATTAACTTGTCTTTCACTGAATGTGTGTTTCCCAAAAAGCTTAAACTTGCAGCGGTGATTCCTATTTATAAAAAAGGTAATCCGAATGACTACAGTAACTATAGGCCAGTAAGTTTGTTGTGAAGTATATCCAAGATATTTGAACTTAGTATAAAGGACAGGTTACTTGACTTTTTTGAAAAGAATATCCTACTATCTGATGCGCAACACCGGTTTACAAAACAGAAGAGTACTGAAACAGCGCTTTCTTTTTTTCATAAGATCGTGGATGCAATTGATAAAAAGTTATGTACTATGGGGCTGTTTGTTGACTTTTCTAGAGATTTTGATATGGTAAACCATCAGATTTTGTTGTCGAAACTATCAAGATACGGTGTTCGAGGTCAATTTCTTCAATTGCTTGAATCTTACATTGAAGAGCGTTTTCAATATGTAAAAATCAACAATGAAAATAGTACATCTAAACTTATAACTCAGGGCGTTCATCAGGTTTCAATTTTAGGCCCCTTACTATATTTGATATTTGCTAATGACCTTATTTTTTATCTTTCTAAAGACACATCAGATATTTTTCCTGTTTGTTATGTGGACGATACTAACATTCTGATGGTTGGGCGTGATTTACCGTCTCTTAAAGTTATCGCTGAAAATATTTATAGAAAAATAATATCCTGGTCAGAGAAGAATAATATAATATTGAATAAGGCTAAAACGAATGTTCTTTGTTTTACACACTTAAAAAGACAAACTGACAATAGTGTTGCATTGTTTGAAAACTCACCTGGCACGCTTGCGCCCATAAGTGAAACGAGGATGTTGGGTGTGGTGTTTGACGACGGGCTTACGTGGGCTACTCATATTGATGCATTATGTAGTAGGCTTCGGAGAACCTGTTATGCATTAAGCTATCTTAGGAACCACTGTGGTCAGGACACTTAGGGGTTTAAAAATATTAACAGTTTTTGACCAGTACATTCTGGAAGTATGTCTTTATGCATTCAAAAATAAATTGCTACTTCAATCAAATAGACCATCCCACAATTACAATACACGTGCTAAAGACCTGCTGTTGACCGATAGTCACCGTACGTTTTTTTTTCAGAAAGGCACTTTATATGCTGCTTGTAAATTTTATAATGCACTTGATGATGATATTCGTAAGTCCCGCAGTATTGCTATTTTCAATAATAAAGTCGAGAAATTGCTTTTGGGAAAAAACTCTTATTCTTTTCGGGATTTTTTTTTGTATAACCTGACATGTTTTTGCTTTGTTTTTTTTTGTAGCTTTGACTTTTTCTCCAATTATTGTACAGTGTATATTTTTTTGTATGTTGCACTTTTCAATTGAAGAAATAAAACATTATTATTATTATTATTATTATGTTGGTTGAAAAGGAGTTTAAATTTTCCATTGTTTATTCGTCCAATCTTAATGTCTACATTGTTTGTTTGTACAGGTCACCTGACTCTGAATTTTCTTTGTTTTTACATTGGTTAGAGTTTCTATTGTCTAGGCTACCTTTGCACGCGTATATAGCGCTAACAGGAGATCTTAACGTTGATTTTTTGAATAGATCACATGCACAAACCCAGTCACTCTCAAATCTTTTCAAGTCTCTGAATTTGTGTATGCACGTACGGGAGCCTACTCGTATTACTGATAGTTCATCGACCCTAATTGACTATGTTTGTTCTAACGTCAATGAAGACAATGTCGACACACAAGTGGTGAGTGCAGGGTTGTCTGATCATGAAGCAGTTTCGCGCAAAGTTAAGCTGACGCTGGAAAAACCAAAGCCTGCAATACGTATGGGTAGGTTATATACAAAAAAGAATTATGATAGGTTTGCACAACTATGCTCCACTGCTAGTTGGAATACGGTCCTCAGGTCAATAAACCCCCTTGAAACTTTCCACAACATTTTACTTCAGAACTTTAACATTGCATTTCCAATTAAAAAAATTAAAATGAAACGTAAAAAGCCATGGTTTACAAGAGGATTAAGGACATCTTCACGTAATATGAGATGTCTTCATTATATTCGATAATATTTTACGTTATCCGAAAGTTTTATATGCTATTACAACAAATATCGTACTTTATACAGAAAAACTATAAAGGTGACCAAAAGATCGCAGACTTGCAACGGCCAGTAAGAGACAAACAAACAAACAAACAAACAAAAGTATGCTTTATTGCCGCAGAAAAATTTTACAATTTTATGGACAAAGCAAAATATACCTAAAATAGGACATATCAAAACATTAATCGAAAAGAATTTCGATAGGTCAATGCTTTTTAAAAATGTAAATTATCAATTTACCAAATCGTAAAACACACGTTAGAATATAACATAACATTGCCGCAAAACACTTAATGAATCCTAATAACCTTATAAAAGTAAAACACTCATGTACGAGGTGAATAATTTCGATGACATTGAAATCAAAATTGCAACTATGTGACCTTAAACTCTATGTCATTATAGTTATACAAATAATTGTGATGTTAAACAGAAGGTATAATGAATTTAGTAGAATGTAGTATACATAGTTATAGAATTAAATTTTGTTTTTAATCCAATACCTAACAAAAATAATTAAGTTTTAAGTGAATGTTCGACAGTTCTTTTCTCTATATGATGATTTTCAAAATTCTATGCTACGAGTTAGGACATGACTCACAAAAGATTTAAGTAAACAAGCGAATTTAGTGACAATTTAAAGAGACTTACTCGCTGTGAAAATCATTAACGCTGTAAAATGGTCTCTCAATGCGGTATGCTTTGGTGTTTTTTCGAAATTGTGCAAGCATAGATTTTAAATGTACTGGCAGATTGTTGTAAAGTTTTATGGCGTTGTAAATAATTGATTTTTTTATTAATTCTGAGGAAGGAATGGGAAGATATATATCATGCCTAGAGTTTCTGGTAGGGTATACATGTTGTGGCCTTTCTGGGAGGGTGTTTATATGTTTTCTCAGCAAACATACCGTTTCCAAAATAAATAATGCGGGAAGTGTTAATATTTCATGTTTTTTGAAATAGTATTGGCAGTGAGCTCTATTATTTAGACCAAACAAATAAACGAACTTTTGAAGCATAAAAATATTACGAAATTGCTCGGTGGTACAGCAGCCCAAAAAAGAAGGCCATAGCGGAGGTGGGATTCAAATAAAGAGAAATAAGTAAGTCTGGCAGAAGGAACGTCTAGTTCCTTTGAAACCGATCGAATGGCGAAGCAGGCGGTAGAAAGTTTTTTAGTTAAGGTGTCAATATGATTAGACCATTTTAGGTTGTTGTTTATATTTAAACCCAGAATTTAACCGACTCTACGTATTCAATATTGCTGTTATGTACCTGAAGTGGTTGTAAAGTTCCCTTATAAGATAACCCCACCGTTTTATCGACATTAAAACAAAGCATACTGGAATCGGACCAAGCCTTAATTATAACCAAGTCTTTGGAGATACTAGAGTGTAAAGACGTTGTATCAAAATCACTCCAAGTTATGCTTCTGTCGTCAGACAGAAAGAGTGTTGGCCTGTGGTGAATGAACTAACGAGAAAGCGCGTGGCTAGATGTGATTCGAATTTAGACTCTAACGAACTTAATGATTATTACTGTTCTTTCGCGCGAATTTTGGCTGCCTCTAACCAGAGTACCAAGAACCCTCTAGAGTATCTACGAGGAGTGAATGTGGTTGATTAATTTTTTTTTTTCATCCAACCAACGTGTTTGAGCTTAGAAAGATGTGCACCGTCGTAAAGAATAAGAGTACTTCAGGATGGGACGGTGTTTCGATAAAAATACTTTTGCACATTCCGAATGAAGCATTTCACATACCTGCTGAGGCTATAAATTGGTCTTTTTTATCTGGAAATATTCCGACATTTCTGAAACTAGGCAGAGTTATTCCACTTTTCAAAGGTGGGGTCGCGGGGGAGCCATCTAACTTCAGACCAATCCATTTACTTCCGACACTTGCCAAATTGATTGAGAGATTGGTGAAAGAGCGTATGACACAGTTTCTTAATAAACATAATATAATAAGCGTGTCTCAATTTGGCTTTCAGTCATCTAAGAATACCAACGAGGCCATATTCTCCTTTTTAGAGAAGTTATATATTACACTTAATGATGGCGAGGTTGCAGCTGCAGTATTATGTGATCTCACAAAAGCATTCGACTGCATAGATCATGGAGTGCTCTCGAGTCGCACTCAGACAGTGGTGTTTAACGGCAGCCAATCGGGAATTCAATTCAAATTCAAAGATTACATCGTGGGTTCCACAGGGGTCGGTATTGGGACTGCTCTTGTTTCGTCTCTATGTAAACGACCTCCCCAATGCTGGCATTTCTGACAATTTTACCATGTTTGCTGACGATACCACAATTTTGTGGCATGATAAGTGTACCAAACGCATAGTGAACACCATAAATACAGATTTAGTTTTACTTAAAGATTGGTGCTGCGCAAACTATTTAACTCTCAATGTATCTAAAACTAATATACTATCATTTAAGTGTGCCTTAACGGGTATATTTCTGGATTCTGAAGCGATGGATAGTCTAAATGCAGTAAAGTTTCTCGGACTTCATGTTGACAGTGCTTTGAAATTTGAACAACACAAGCTACAGATTTCTAACAAGATCTCTAGGGGATGTTACGTCGTTAGAGTCGTTTCTAGGGAGTTGGACGAGTCTGCTGCCCGAAACACTTACTTTGCGCTGGTTGAATCTCAAAATCGAATATCTTTGTGATACAGAAAAGAGCCATTAGATATACGTATTGCATCAGACCTCGTGAAATTCTGTAAACCAATTTTTATATCGCGAAGAATACTAACTTTACCATGTATTTTCATCTTGGAAACTGCATGTCTAATTTTTCAAAAACATCAACACGAAATAAATGCACAGTTATTTTACTCAACGCGAAGCTCTCATATTACGTGTCCTCCAATACCAATCTCCTCCTTAATCAAAAAGTCTGTGATCTATAATAGTAAAAAATCATCTCCCTATCCACTTAAGGGAAATTAATTGCATAATGAAGTTTCGACGAACTATTAAGAGGCTGCTAGTTTCGAGGGCTTATTATTCTATGAATGAAAGATTTTTTAGACACGTTAACAGTAAGAATAACGCCCTGCTTTGCTTTGTTCTTTGTAATTGTTGGGTCCTGTATTGTTTTATTCTGATGTTTGTTTGCACTAATTGTCTTTGTCTTTATTGGTTTGTTAGTTCTATTATTTGCATTGTATTTGTTAAGTAATATTTTATATATACAAGTTTTACTACCTTTTGTTTCTCGTTTGTTATTAGTATTTCTATTTTGTATTTTAACTAGTTCTATTTGACTACTATTGTAATTTAATTTAAT